>JXCR01137677.1:100494-182761 GCA_002079205.1 Phalaenopsis hybrid cultivar | reverse complement strand
ACTTATAAAATTTTACAAGCTGGATTCTATTGGCCTACTCTCTTTAGAGATTTTTACAGATACATAAAAACTTGTGATCGATGCCAACGAGTAGGCAATATATCTAGAAGAAATGAAATACCTCTGAATTTCATGTTAGAAGTTGAGATCTTTGATGTTTGGGGATTGGATTTCATGGGACCATTTATTCCTTCATCTGGGAACTTATACATATTAGTTGTGGTAGACTACATTTTAAAGTAGATTGAAGCACAAGCTTTACCTCTGGAACTTATATATATTAATTGCAGTGGACTACGTTTCTAAGTGGATTGAAGAACAAGCTTTACCTCGTTGTGACAAAGTGTTTCAAGATTTTTAATGAAAAACATTTTCACTAGATACGGAATGCCGAGAGTGATTATGACTGACGGAGGATCCCATTTCAGGAATAAATACATTCAGAGATTGGCAGAAAATTTTAATCTTCACTTCTTATCACCCTTAACGAGTGGGTTAGCTGAAGTTTCTAATAGAGAGATTAAACAAATACTGGATAAGACTGTAAACCCTAGTAGAGTAGATTGATCTACTAGACTGGATGCTGCATTATGGGCTTACAGGACTGCTTATAAAACTCCTATTGGAATGACTCCTTACAAGCTAATTTTTGGAAAGACTTGTCACTTACCAGTAGAATTGGAGCATAAATCATATTGAGCGATTAAAGAATTCAGTTATAATTTGAAAGATGCTGATGAGAAGAGATTGTTACAAATGAATGAATTGGAAGAATTAAGAAATGAATCTTATGATAATGACATAATTTATAAGGAGAAACTAAAATTATGGCATGATCAGAAGATTAACCAGAAGAACTTTGAACCAGGATAAGATGTTTTGTTTTACAAGAAAAGACTAAAGTTATTCCCTAGGAAATTGAAGTCTCGTTGGTTAGGACCCTTTACAGCGACTCGATTATACTTACGGAGCTGTTGAAATTGAAGATCAAAAGACTAGGAATAGATTTAAAGTAAATGAACACAGATTAAAGCCGTATTTTGAGGGTAAAAAACCAAATTTTAAAGAGGTTTTAATGGTCAGTCAACTTGAATAATATCTAAATAGGTCGGGCTGATGACGTTAAACCAAGCGCTTTATGGGAGGCAACCCATAGTTATCTTTATTTTTATTGCGATTATAGTGTTTTTTTTTGAAATTATCATTAGTTTGTGGTAGTATTGAACTCTACTAACCATATTTACCCTTGAATCATCATAAAAATTGGATTGATAGAGAAAATTGGAACGCAATCGGACCAGAGCAAAACTGTGAAATTTTTGCCTTCGGTGTCGACGGTGGGTTTTTCCCGAGAGTCCAGACAATTAATTCTCAAGGATTTCTGATGGCACCATCGACGCCGGCGAGGGCGAGAACTGCGAGATGACGGTTTTCGGAGTCTGAAATGTCAATTTTTTGTGATTTTAGAAGAGATTTACTCCCTATAAACTTCCAAACTCGGTTCTTAAATTCATATTACCCAAAAACGAATTGAAACTCCACCAAATTTATCTCTATGGCTTCCAATTCCACTGAAACCCCTAGATTTTAAGTATTCAACTAGAGAAAGTTTTTTAGTTCCGAGGCATAATGAATCTTCAACAAGGTGCTGACAAAGAGGAGATTAATCAAAGAAAGAGGATTCATGAATAGAGGATTGAACAATCTTTCGACAGTAATTGAAGAGATGATTGTGCGATGATGATGGAAAGAGTTGTTTTACACTACTGCCACCGTAGTCGTTCTTGTGGTGAAGGAGTTTTATGCTAACTTGCATGGAACCTACCAGGGAGTCGTCTATGTGCGAGGCAGATGGATAACTTTTACTCTTGCACGGATTAATGAGTTATATATGTTTGAGAATGTTCCTGTTTACCATTATTCCAACTTCGTCCCAACAAAAAAATTGATGAATGAGATCTACCAATATTTGACGGACGAGATTGAAGACTAGGAAATGAGAGAAAACGGGTATGTTAGTTTCTCTGCTACACTTCTAAACCCCTTTTCTAAACACTAGCACTTCTTCATTTCTGCAAAACTATTATCGATGATGAGGATCAGTAAAGTTACTAAAGAAAGTGTTATTCTGAATTATTGTATTATAATGAGACTGCCAATTGATATTGGATTAATAATTGTGAAGTTTGTTTTGGGCCTGATCGTTCATGGATCAACTTATGAGCTTGGACATCCTTCAACAATCTTCTTACTTTGTAGTCAGTTCCAAGTATCTTATGAGAATTGGGAAAATGTACTTCTACCTTGGAAGCCTTTGAACTCTATCGAGAAGTTCCTAGTCAATGAAGATGAGAATGATATGACTATTATTACGGATCAATCATCTCAGAATTCACTTCCTATTCAGCCTCTAGTTCCTAACAAGACACTAGTGATCCTGCGCAGAATCAAGAAAATAGAGAAAGAGGTACAAAATGTTATGAATGCAATTAACAATATCTCTGATTTTTTTGATCATCTAGACTGGAGGATGAAAGAGCATTTTGATCACTCTGAACATATCGAAGGAAGTTTGATACGATTGATGAGAAAGATGAGATTGATAGAATAGGACTCTACTAAAGAATTCTCATATCGACCCTTCTATAACCTCTTCATTCACGTTTAATCGATGGGCTATATCAGAGGAGAAACAAGCACTGAATTAGAGGAGTAGTAGATTTACTTTGCT
Organism: Phalaenopsis hybrid cultivar; assembly: GCA_002079205.1. Taxonomy (NCBI): domain Eukaryota; kingdom Viridiplantae; phylum Streptophyta; class Magnoliopsida; order Asparagales; family Orchidaceae; genus Phalaenopsis; species Phalaenopsis hybrid cultivar. The sequence continues at coordinate 180,030 of JXCR01137677.1, read as the reverse complement.
ACCTATATTTTTGTGTGTTATTTGATTTGAATTTATGTGTTTGCTTCAATTTTGAATTTTGATTTTAGATCTCAGTATAGTTGAGATTGAGCATAGAATGTTTTTTTTTAGCGTTTAGAGTGTTGTGGCTTGGATTACGACGCTGAATTGATGTATTAAAGTTAAGAAAATACCAAACATATGTGTTGTGTAACATGTATTGTAACCCTTGGATTTTATATATAATTGTAATGTTTTGTGTTGTGAAAGTTTATTTGTGTTAGTACATCATTTAATCACTTAAAACTTATGTCTAAAATGATTGAACGGATGTTGACGAGGCTTGAAATTAATAAAAATTGCAAAAATCTGGAAATTGAACAAATTTTGAAAATGTCGCCGACGGTGCCATCGACGCCGCCGACTGCGCCATCGACGCCGCCGACAGTGGATTTTTCCCGAGACTTAGGCTATTTAATTCAATAGAGTTGACCACGGCAAGGAGTGAATCAAGTGGAGGTCTGGGACATCCTGACCTCATTTATGCACTTTGCCAACTTTCTGGAGTTGAAACTGGAGATGATGAAGAATGGGTTTACCCTATGAAACCCATTAGTAAAGCTAATTTAAAGACGTATGAATCTCATGGAGGATGGAGATCTGCGAGTAGGAGTAAAAAACCTTATACTAGTAGAGATATCCCCTCTACTAGTTATGACCATCTTTCCTCTAGTTCCCCTACTGTTCATGATTTAATGAATGAGTTAACCTTGCAGCGGAAAAGTATAGAGCAAATAAATGAAAGAATTGGGGGATTAGAATGTAGACATGATTATGATAGTGAGTACCTACAGAAATTAAATGAAAGAATTGGGGGATTAGAACGTAGACATGATTATGATAGTGAGTACCTACAGAGGCATTCTGGCTTCGAGATAGCATACTACGAAGCTCAGGCCCGACACTATAGAGGTGAGCCTGATGTTACTTTTCCTGAATCCCATCGTTATACTCAGTATCAGCCCAATCCACCCGCTGATCATGGAGATAAGGATATAGTATGGGATTTTGATATATGATAGTGATTGATGTACTTTTGTTTTGTGATTTTTTGATAGAGATAGATGTATGTTTGTTTGTACTTTCATTTTATTCTATATTTTATTTTATTTTTACAGTTAGATAATTTTTAATTATTGTTATAATTATTTAGTGTTGTAGTTTGAAAGTTGTATGTGTAGTTATAATAGACTTTGTTTAGTACTTTGTAAAATTATAATGTGATGTGATTTTTTTTGCATTATGATGTATTTTTAATTGTTTTTATTCAGTATGGTGTTAGTGAAATATTGTGTTTGTATAATGTTTAGTTTTGTACTTATTTCAAAATTTCATTACCGAAAATTTCATTACCTAGCAAATTCTCTAATGCTTTACATGTATAGAAAGCTCCTAACATTACAGACCAGTTGAAGTGAAAATTTTGAGAAGAAACTGCAAAAAATTTAGAAAGATGAAAATGCTTAAAGTACTGAGGTATGATTTATATTTAGAATTTTTTTTTTCACCTGTATCATTCCATATTGAAAAATTTAAGTTTGGGGAGGGAAGAAAAAGATTAACTATTATATGTTCTCAATTTAAATATTTTCAAATATTAGTAATATGATTTTTTGTAGTGAATTTAATTCAGATAACTATATTTTGTATATATTTAAATATTATGGTAGATTTAAAGGGATATTTTTTTTGTAATGAAAATTAATTTTGTAGATTAAGATATTTAGTATAAGTGAATAAGACTATAGTAAACTATTTAAAGTAAAGAAAATTATATTTTGAAATATTAGAATCTTAAAAATTCATTTGAGAAGAAAAGATTGGGGCTCAATGATGTAAAAACTATGAAATACTTATACGGTAAAGGAATGCTTTGAGTTTCAAATTTAAGAAAAGAAAGGTGATGTTCAAAATCATTAAAGGCTATCCAGATATAGTAATCATCAATCCCTGAAAAGAAAAGAAAAATATGTAGGATTGAAAGCAATATAAATGAAAATATAATAAAATAAAGAAAAAAAAGGNTTTGAGTTTCAAATTTAGAGAAAGAAAGGTGATGTTCAAAATCATTAAAGGCTATCCAGATATAGTAATCCTAACATAAAAAAAAAGAAAAGATTGACAATAATCACTGAAAAGAAAAGAAAAATATATCGGATTGAAAGCAATCCAAATAAAAAAAGAAAAGAAAAGATGGCTTTACTGGACCTACCTAAAGGGAAAACCTAAATACATTCCTGAACTTATATTTATGGAATGGATCTTTTACTAGTAGTGTTCTCATGAAGTTCCTATCCTTTGAATATTCTAAGCNTTAAAAAAAATACTTTTGTAATGAAAATTAATTTTGTAACTTAAGATATTTAGTATAAAAGAATAAGATTATTAATTAATTATTTTAAAGTAAAGGAAACTATATTTTGAAGTATTAAGAATTTGAAAATTCATTTGAGAAGAAAAGATTTGTGCTCAATGATGTAAAGGCTATGAAATGCTTATAAGGTAAAGGAATGCTTTGAGTTTCAAATTTAGGGAAAGAAATTTGATGTTAAAAATAATTAAAAAACTATCTAGATATAGTAATCCTCACTTGAAAAAGGAAAAAAGAAAGGATTGAAAATAATCCCTTAAAAGAAAAGAAAAATATATAGGATTAAAAGCAATCCAAATGAAAAAGAAAAAAAAAGAAGAAAAAAAATTATGGGAAGTATGGAGAAGCTTAAGGATATGTCTAATCAAAATTGCTTCACTGACCTACCGAAAACCTAAATACATTCCTGAACTTATATTTATGGATTAGATCTTTTACTAGTAGAGGGAAAACCTAAATACATTCCTGAACTTATATTTATGGATTAGATCTTTTACTAGTAGTGTTTCCATGAAGTTTCTATCATTTGAATATGCTAAGTGACTTAATATTGCAACATATAATCATTTTAAAATTGGCCTAGAACTCTAAACCCTAAACCCTAACAGAAATTCTCCCATTATCGAGCATTGATTATTCTTTCAACTTCTCCAACAGGATTTTTAAATCCTCAACCTGGAATCACTTTTTTAGTTGTAAGTAGGAAATTTGAAGCAAATGTAGGCCTTAAAATTGACAAAATCTTTTTCATCAAAATCCACCTTTCTTTTTCCTTTGCTCATTCTTGGTGCCATGGTAATCTACAAAAAATTGATAAAATCCAAATAAATTCCCAAAAATTCAGAAAATCATAATGTAGAAAATTTTAAACTTAAATCTACTATGTAAGAGTTCTTTACCAAAGGATGTACTTAAGATCTTCTAAAAAAAATTCAAAATTTTGGATGTCGGCAACCTAACATAAATCCTTGGTGAAAATAAAAAATTTAGAGTTCAAAGTGTAGCTCTTACTTAGAGAAGTTGAAATCTGAACTTTGTTTGCCTTAAAATTGCCACAAATCCGAGCAATAGCAAGCCCTAGGTGCAAAAACGGAAGGTTGAAGGTGACTAAAAGGTAAAAATGGCATTTTACTGTGAAAATCATGAATTTTAAAGGTGTTTCGGTGGTTTTCGGGTCAAGAGCGCTATAGGCACCCATGCTGACGCCGTCGGCGCCAGTGGCTAAAAAATTTATTTTTCTGTTTTTCATAAATTTCAATCTTCTTTCAATTTACTCCAAAGTCTATTTAGTCTTTTTGAACACTAATTTCTATCTTAAAATAATTCACAAACAAGCATTTTCACAACAACACTAGAATACTAGAATTACACTTTCACACCTTAAATTCATTACACTTTCACGTCCATAAACAAACTAAATTATAACTCAGTGTTGAAATCAAGCCACAACACTAAAATGTTGAAACAAAACTATACAAATAATCAAAGTCAATAGAGTTCTAAAGCAAGGTAAAGTAAAGTAAATCAAATCCACATAGTTACATTAAATACATATTTACATTAAAGTATTAGGGAGTCCAATTTAAATTATCCTGCTTCATTTTCAGTACTTTCTCCTCCTCTAATATCTCCGGTAGATTGGTAATGGATGTACAAATTGTAGAAGGGTTGGTACGGGAATCGATCAATCAAATTTTCATCGATCCACCCATTTTTCCTAAACATGTACACCAATCGTGCTTCAATTGTTCTAGTATGATCAAAGTTTTCCTTCATCCTCCAATCTAGGTGATCAAAATGATAGTTAAGATTTCCTATTGCATTTGCAATACTCTGAATTTATCTTTCTATATTCTTCATTTTCTTCTCCAAAGCTATTGAACTTCCAACTATTTGTGGCAACAATGGTGTTGAAGCATGTGATGAATGATCTAAAATAATATCTAATGCTTCATTTCCATTCCCAATATAATTATCATCAATATGAATCATGGGCTCCCAAGGAAATAAAACTTTTTCCCAACTTTCATATGGAACTTGAGATTGAATGCAAAGTACAAAAATTGTGGAAGGATGCCCCAGTCCATATATTGACCCATTCATAACTATACCCATATCATATTTGAAAATAATTGATCCCACATCAATGAGTTTTACCATTTGAATACAATAGTTTAAAATGACGCTTTCTCTTGTAACTCTACTAATCTTCATTATGGGGCCTAATTTTGCAGATATGAAGAAATGCCATTATTTTGATATTGGATTATGCAGTGGAACAAAAAAACTAATGTGTCCCTCATCCCTTATTTCCCAATTATCATTTTCATCCATCAGAAAGTTATATACATCTTGCACCATATCTCATTGGGATAAAATTTGTATAATGATAGATTGGAACATTTACTATCATATACAAATCATTAATTCGCGTCGGAGTAAATGGTACAGCCTTACATCGAACGATGACGACTCCTTGGGTAATTCCATGTAAGTTAGCATAGAATTTCTTTACCACTAGTACAACAACTGTAGCGGTAGTGTAGCACAGATTCCTAACGCCTTAGTAAAATGATTTTCTCAATCTATGAACTTGGATTACTTAATCAATGATTGACAATGCCACCACCTCCTGTGATGGAAGAGAATTCATCTGGGCAATTTGTGGATGTTCAACCTTCACATGAGACTTTAAATGTTATTAATACACTCAACAACTCTTATTCAAACTATTATAACCCATGTTGGAAAAATCATCAAAATTTTAATTGGAATAACAATTCTTCTACAAATCAATAATGGGCAAACAACCCAGTGAACCCATTAAGAAATTCATCCAACCATGAAAATGTTAACTATAGACCTTCATATCCTCCAGGATTTAACAGTAACACTCAAATTATGGAAAATAAGTTGTTTATGGAAGAGCTGATTTTGAACATGGGTTAACAATTGCAGAATCAAGGAAATTAACTACAAATTCAAGGAAATCAATTACAAAATCATGGAACTGCTATTATGAATATTGAAAATCAATTAGGGCATATCGCTACTGCACTTAGTAACCAAACATTGGGAACTTTTCCTAGTATTGTGGAACCAAATCTTAAAGATCACGAAAAAGAACAGATAAACATGATACAATTACAAAGTGGAAAAGAATTGGAAACAAGAGTACAAAAAGAAATAGAAATTGAAAAAGAGAAAGTGGATAATGACAAAGAAAAGGATCATGAATACCAAGAATTAGAATATCCACTTACACGAATGAAAATTATTGCGGAGAAACCTCCACCACCGTTTCCTTAAAGATTGAAGCAACACCAACAGAATAAACAATTTTCTAAGTTTTAGAAAATCTTAAGAAGTTAACGATAAATATTCCCTTCATAGAAGCTTTAGAACAAATTCCCAATTATGTGAAATTTCTGAAAAATATTCTGAACAAGAAAAGGAAGTTCACGGATAACAAAATTGTTGCACTTAGCGAAGAGCGTAGTGCAATTATTTAGAAAAAGTTTTCCAAAAAAATTAAAAATTCCTGGCAGTTTCACTATATCGTGTGTTATCGGTGAAAAGTTTTATGGAAGAGCTTTAGGTGATTTGGGAGCCAGCATTAATATTATGTCTGTATCAATTTTCAAAAGATTAGGATTAGGAGAAGTCTCACCTACTTCTATAACTCTTCATTTAGCGGATCGATCAGTTACATATCCTAAGGGAGTTATAGAAGATGTGTTTGTAAAAGTTGATAATTTTTTTTTCCTGTGGATTTCATTGTTCTTAGATATAGAGGAAGATAAAGAAATACCTATCATTTTAGGGAGACCATTTTTAGCTACTGGAAAATTTATGATAGATGTTCAAAAAGAATAATTAATTATGAGAGTTAATGCTCAAGAAGTGACTTTTAACATTATGAAATCTATGAAATACCTTGCTGTTGAAAGAGATAATGAATGTTTTTTCATGGAAATTAGTGAACATCTATTGAATGAACATTTTAAAGAACATTTTGAAGAGAAAAAATAATTTGAAGAGAGTGATGAAGTTACTTTGGATGAATTAGAAAATGAAGAATTAGATTATGTTCAGAAAAGATTTGAGATGCTGGATATTACAGAAAATGCAGACAAGAATCTAGTTTTGTTAATTATAAAACCACCTGAACTTTAGTTGAAAATATTTTCTAGCCATTTGAAGTATGTGTTTCTGGTAGACTCATCTACATTACCTGTTATTATATCTTCAGAAATAAATGATATGCAAGAGCAAAGATTGTTAGATACATTGAAAAAATATAAGAAAGCTTTTGGTTGGACCTTAGCTGATATTAATGGAGTCAGTCCTTCGATCTGTATGCACAGAATTATATTAGGTGAATAATATAAATCAAGAGTTGATCCACAAAGGAGATTAAATCCAATGGTGAAAGAAGTAGTTAAGAAAGAAATTTTGAAATGGTTAGAAATTGGAATGATGTTCCAAATATATATTTAGTAAGTTAATTGATGATGGATTGGAAGTATTTATGGATGATCTCTCTGTATTTGGAACATCATTTGACACATGCTTAATTTATCTTGAAAAAGTTTTGGAGTTATGCAGAAGAACTAATTTGGTTCTGAATTGGGAGAAATGTCAATTTATGGTTGCAGGAGGAATTGTGTTAGGGCATAAAATTTTGGAAGATGGTATGGAAGCAGACCCTGCAAAAATTCAAATTATATCTAAACTAACACCTCCTACTAATGGAAGAGAGGTTAGGAGTTTTCTTGGACATGTTGATTTTTATGGGCATTTTATTAAAGATTTTTCAAAAATTACCAAACCTCTATGCCAACTTTTAGAGAAGGACAAGAAATTTAAATTTACTGAAAGCTGTTTAAATACCTTTGAGTTATTGAAGGAAAAAATAATCACCTTTAGAAAAGGACAAGAAATTTGAGTTTACTGAAAGCTATTTAAATGTCTTTGAGTTATTAAGAGAAAAATTAATCACGACCCTTTATTATAGTTTCACCTAACTGGGAGAAACCATTTGAACTGATGTGCGATGCTAGTGATTATGTTATTGTAGTTTTACCTAACTGGGAGAAACCATTTGAACTGATGTGTGATGCTAGTGATTATGCTATTGGAGCAGTCCTTGATGCCTTTGAGTTATTAAAGGAAAAATTAATCACAACCCCTATTATAGTTTCACCTAACTAAAGCCTTTGAGTAATTAAAGAAAAAATTAATCACAGCCCCTATTATAGTTTCACATAACTGGGAACATTTGAACTGATGTGTGATGCTAGTGATTATGTTATTGGAGCTGTTCTTGGACAAAGGTATGAAAAGATTATTTTGAACTGATGTGTGATGTTAGTGATTATGCTATTGGAGCTGTTCTTGGACAAAGGTATGAAATTTTAAAGGAAAAATTAATCACAACCCCTATTATAGTTTTACCTAACTGAGAGAAACCATTTGAACTGATGTGTGATGCTAGTGATTATGCTATTGGAGCTGTTCTTAGACAAAGGTATGAAAAGATTTTTAAAGTCTAGTGATTATGCTATTGGAGCTGTCCTTGGACAAAGATATGAAAAGATTTTTAAAGTTATATACTATGCTAGTAAAAGTCTTAATGAAGCTCAAATTAACTATATTCTTACTGAAAAAGAGTTACTGGTCATTGTTTATTCTTTGGACAAATTTAGATCTTATTTAATTGGAGCTAAATGTGTTGTGCACACTGATCACTCTGCTATTAAATATCTGATGCAAAAGAAGGATGTCAAACCAAGGTTAATTAGATGGATACTTTTGATATAAGAATTTGATCTTGTGATTATTGATAGAAAGGGAACTAATAATTAAATTGCTGATCATTTGTCGAGATTAGAAAATCATGAATTATCTGACACTGACAATAAAATTACAGACAGTTTCCCTAATGAACAACTTTATAATATTAATGAGTGGAAACTACCACGGTATGCTAATATTGTTAACTATATTGTAAGTGATATTTAGCCACCTACGCTCACACTGTAACAATAAAGGAAATTCAAGACTTTGATTATGGGCTTACATGACTGCTTATAAAACTCCTATTGGAATGACTCCTTACAGACAGATCTTTGGAAAGACTTGTCACTTACCAGTAGTTGGAGCATAAAGCATATTGGGTGATTAAAGAATTTAATTATAATTTGAAAGATGCTGGTGAGAAAAAACTCCGATTGGAATGACTCCTTACAGACTGATTTTTAGAAAGACTTGTCACTTACCAGTAAAATATGACTCCTTATAGACTGATTTTTGCAAAGGCTTGTCACTTACCAGTAGAATTGGAGCATAACATATTGGGCGATTAAAGAATTCAATTACAATTTGAAAGATGCTGGTAAGAAGAGATTGTTACAATTAAATGAATTAGAAGAATTAAAAAATGAATCTTATGATGATAACAGAATTTATAAGGAGAAACTAAAGTTATGGCATGATTAGAAGATTAACTAGAAGAACTTTGAACCAGGATAAGAAGTTTTATTTTACAATACTAGACTGAAGTTATTTCTTAAGAAATTGAAGTCTCATTGGTTAGGACCCTTTACTGTGACTCAAGTTTATACTTATGGAGTTGTTGAAATTGAAGATCAAAAGACTAGAAATAGATTTAAAGTAAATGGACACAGATTAAACAGTATTTTAAGAGTTAAAAATCAAATTTTAAAGAGGTTTTAATGATCAGTCAACCTAAATAACACTTGAATAGGTCGGGCTGCCGAAGTTAAACCAAGCGCTTTATGGGAGGCAACCCGTAATTATCTTTACTTTTATTGTGATTATGGTAGTTTTTATTTGAAATTATAGTTAGTTTAAGTTCTACTACTCTTATTTACCATTGAATCATCATAAAAATTGGATCCATAGAGAAAAATTGGAACGCATTCGGACCAGAGCGAAACTGTGCAATTTTTGCCTTGGGCGGCGACGGCGCCCTGGACGCCGCCGACCGTGGGTTTTTTCCGAGAGTCCAGGAAAAATAAATACAAAAGGCTCGCCAATGGTGCCCTCGACCCTGCCCACTGCGAGACTGGCGAGATGACGATTTCTGGAGTTTGAATGGTTGTTTTTTACTGTTTTTAAGCGGGAGTTACCCTTTAAAACTCCCAAATTTGATTCCTAAGTTCATATTTCCCCCAAAAATGAAGTGAAACTCCACCAATTTTATTCCTATGGCGTCCAATTCCCCTGATAAACCCAGAATGTGAGTGTTCAATCGGTGAAAGTTTATTAATGCGGAAGCGCAGCGAATATTCAACAAGGTACTGACGAAGAAAAGATTGTTCAAGGAACAAGGATTTTTAAATCAAGGATTGAACAATCCCTCTACGACAATTAAAGAGATGATAGTACGACAAAGTTGGGAAGTGTTGTGCTATACTACCACCGTCATGATTGTTCCTGTGGTAAAGGAATTTTATGCAAATTTGCATGGAATCAACCAGGAAGTCGTTTATGTGCAAGGTAGATGCATAACTTTCACTCCTGCATGGATCAATGAGTTATACATGATCGAGAACGTTCCTGTCTGCCATTATTCCAACTTCTTCCCGATAAGAAACCAGATGAATGAGATTTACCAATATTTAACGGACGAAACTAAAGATTGGGAAATGAGAGAAAATGGGTATGTTAGTTTTTCTGCGACACTCCTAAATACCATTTCGAAACACTGGCACTTCTTCATTTCTGCGAAATTGTTATCGACAATGAAGACCGATAAAGTTTCTAAAGAAAGTGCTATTATGAATTACTCCAGCCAAAGAGGACTGTCGATGGATATTGAATCAATAATTGTGAAGTCAGTTTTGGGTATGATCGTTCATGGATCAACTTATGGGCTTGGACACCATTCCACAATTTTCACACTTTTTAGTCAGTTCCAAGTATCCTACAAAAATTGGGAAAATGTATTTCTACCATGGAAGCCTTTAGACCCAACTGAGAGATTCCCAGCTTTTAAAGATGAAAATGACATGACTATTATGGTAGATCAAGCGTCTCAGAATTCACTGCCAGTTCAACCCTTAGTTCTTGACAAGACTCTGGTGATCCTGTGCAGAATCAAGAAATTGGAGAAGGAGGTACAAAATGTCTTGAATGCAATTAACAATATCTCTGATTTCTTTGATATCTAGACTGGAGAATGAAAGAACATTTTGAGCACTCTGGACATTTAGAAGATAGTTTGATACGGTTGATGAGGATGATGAAATTCATAGAAGAGGATTCTACTGAAGAATTCTCATACCGACCCTTCTACAACCTCTTCGTTCATGTGTAATCAATGGGTGATCTCAGAGGAGAATCTAGTACCGAATCTGAAGAATAGTAGATTTATATTGCTACTTGTCTGCCTATGTATGTAATTTGATTTGAACTTTGCATTTGCTTTATTTTAGAATTATGCTTCTAGATCTCTGTATAGTTTAGACAAAGCATGGGATGTTTTATTTTTAGCGTTTTGAGTATTGTGGCTTTGATTGTGACACTGAGTTTATGTATTGAGGTTGAGAAAATACCAAACTTAGGTGTGTTATGTAACGTATATTGTATCCCATGGAATTTATATATAAATGTGATGTTTTGTGTTGTGAAAGTTTATTTGTGATTAGTACATCATTTAATCACTTAAAATTATGTCAATAATGCTTAAACGGATGTCGTTGAGACTTGAAATTGATCGAAATTAAAAATATCTAGAAATTGAACCAAATCAATAAAGCCCGCCGACGGCGGATTTTTCCTGAGAGTTATGTTCAAATTTCAATAGAGTGCGCTGACGGCGCTGAACAACCCACCGACGACGAGCTCGCGAAAAAACATCTTTAACCGTGATTTTGACCAGTCAACCGCCACTATTCATCATCCCCTTCATCCTAAAAACGTGATTTTTTGACCTAAGGCTTGAGAGATCTTGGATTTAGGATGATTTCAAGGCTTTTTGACACTAGATTTGATCATCTATAGGTAAGAGCTTCACTCCAAACTAAAAATATTTTATTTTCACCATGGATTTCTTCTACATTGAGGATATTCAAAAAAACTTGAGAATGTGAAGAAAATATTGGGAAGAAATTCATGGAATTTAGTGTTGCACTCTTAGAATTACTTTTGGAAGCCATTATTTGCTTATTAGAAGTATATTTTAGAATTTTTCTATAATTGTGACTAGATTGAAATGGTTCTACAACAAAAGAGACAACTTGAGTTCAACGAGTCTTGCTTTATTAATATGAAGACTCAATCAAGATTTACTTCTATATTAGAAGGAAAGAAATGCATACAAGATCGAGTCTTTGAAAGTCCGGGAGGAGAAATTGAACGAGTTATTACCAAATGGAGATGGGAAAACTTCTGTTACACCACCAATAAGGCCGTTGCAAATATTGTGAAAGAGTTCTATGCCAACGTATTCTATTCTGACGATGGAATCGTTCAAGTGTGGGCATTTCCTGTTGAGTTTAATGCCGCCCGCATTAACACCATTTACGAAGTCTCAGACTCTTATAGCTACCATTATGAATCCTTCAGTACTATGGAAGGCCCCCTGAATGATGCGATCAACTTTCTCACTGATGAGAAAAGAACAGAAAGATTAAGCAACGAGAACGAGTAAATTTTTCTGCTTCCATGTTGAATGCCACCTCTAAGGCGTGACACTATTTTATTTCCTCAACTCTGTTACCAACTTATCACTAAAGTGAGGTAACTAGAGATATAGCTATTCTGAATTTCTGTATTCAAAATAATAAAATTATAAATGTTGGGAGAATTATTTTTAAGAATATATTGACTACGTCAATGAGTGAAACAAGTGGAGGTCTAGGACATCCTAGCCTTATTTATGCACTTTGCAAACTTTTTGGAGTGGAAGCTAGAGGAGATGTGGAATGGGTTGACCCTATGAAACCCATTAGTAAAGTTAATTTGAAAACCTATGAATCCCATGAGAAATGGAGAACTGGAAGTATGAGTCAATACCTTCTACTAGTAGAGATGTCCCCTCTACAAGTTATGACCTTCCACCTTCTAGTTCCCCTATGCCTTCTACTAGTAGAGATGTCCCCTCTACAAGTTATGACCTTCCACCTTCTAGTTCCCTTACCCCTTCTACTAGTAGAGATGTCCCCTCTACAAGTTATAACCTTCCACCTTCTAGTTCCCCTACTTTGACTGATTTGATGAATGAGTTAACCTAAAAGCGGAAGAGTACAGAATTAATAAATGAAAGAATTCAAGGTTTAGAACGACGACATGATTATGATAGTGAGTACCTTAAGAGGCATTCAAATTTTCAGGTAGCTTATTATGAAGCTCAGGCCCGACACTACAGAGGTGAGCCTGATGTTACTTTCTCTGAGTGCCCCCGATAAACTCAGTATCAACCCAATCCTCCTGCTGATCAAAGAGATAAAGACATAGTTTGGGATTTTGATATTTGATAGTAGTTGATGTACTTTTTCTTATAATTTTATTTTTGTGATCTTTCGTAATAGAAATGGATATTTGTGTGTATATGGACTTTCATTTTTATTGTTATGTTGTACTTGGATGATTTTTAATTTTTGTTATAAAGTTAGTGTGGTAGTTAAATTTGTATGTGTACTTTAATAGATGTTGAGTAGTATTTTGTGGATTGTAATGTAATGTGATTTTTATTTCACATTTTAATTGTAATTGTTTTGTTTAGAATTGTGGTTGTGCTAGGGAATATTGTGTTTGTTTAATGTTTTAGTTTTGTACTTATTTCAAAATTTTATTACCCAGAAATTTCTCTAATGATTTATGTGTAGAAAGCTCCTAATGTTACGGACCAGATGAAGTATAAATTTTGAGAAGGACTGCAAAAAATTTCAGAATGATGAAAATGCCTAAAATACTGAGGTTTGATTTTTATTTAGAGTTTCTCTTTCCACCTATATCATTTTATATTGAAAAAANTAAACTTTCACAACACAAAACATCACAATTATATATAAATTAGAAGGGTTACAATATACGTTACACACACACGAAATTTTCACCGTCGGCGCCCTACTTCAAATGTTCACATTTTTGTCCTTTTTGCTCCAAATTCACTCCTTTTTGCATCTTTTTGCTGCAATGAACCTATTTCATCATTCCTGCAACTAAACATCAAAAATACCTTCTTTAAAGTGCAATATCATAAAAAATAGTGTAAAATAGGTATGAAAATCTCAACATATTTTTTTTTGCATATTTTTGCTCTATTGACCCTAATTCATCATTCCTGCAACAAAACATCAAAAATACCTTTCTATCTTTTTGCTCCAATGACCCTAATTCATCATTCCTGCAATAAAACATCAAAAATACCTTTTTTAAGAGTGCATTATCATAAAAAATAGTGTAAAATAGGTATGAAAATCTCAACATATTTTCCTTTGGTCAAAATTTCCTAAACTTAACTATTACTTGTCCTCAAATAATTGTAGTACTATATAAAAGTTATGATTTATGGTAGTAAATTTTTAATTCAGAAATACTATAAGTTTGATCGAAGTAAATACCATAGTGAGATTTTTAGAAAAAATTCAAGTACTTAAATTAACTCTGTAGCTACAAGAATATCTAGTGATCAAGTTTGAAGTTCTAGTCTTCTGGTCATTTCAAGAATGACTATATGTTGCTTTAGGTAGGTCCAGTGAAGCCAATTTTTGATTAGGCATATCCTCAAACTTCTCCTCACTTTCATATTTTTTTTCTTTCTTTTCTCTTTTTCATTTGGATTGCTTTCAATCCTATAGATTTTTCTTTTCTTTTGAGGGATTATTGTCAATCCTTTATTTTTCCTTTTTTAAGTGAGGATTACTATATCTGGATAGCCTATAATGATTTTGAACATCACCTTTCTTTCTCTAAATTTGAAACTCAAAGCATTCCTTTAACTTATAAATATTTCATAGCTTTTACATCATTAAGCCCCAATCTTTTTATCTCAAATGAATTTCCAGATGCTTAATACTTCAAAATATAGTTTCTTTTACTTAAATAGTTAACTATAGTCTTATTCTCTTATACTAAATATCTTTAATCTACAAAATTAATTTCTATTATAAAAATATTCCTTTAAATCTACCATAATATTTAAATAGCTACAAAATATGGTAACCTGACCTAAATTCACTACATAAAATCATATTAATAGTGTTTTAAAATATTTAAATAGAGAACATCTAGTAGCTAATATTTTTCTTCCCTCCCCAAACTTAAAATTTTCAATATGAAATGATATAGTTGGAAAGAAAAATTATAAATAAAAATCATTCCTCAGTATTTTAGGCGTTTTTATCACTCTGAAATTTTTGCAGTCCTTCTCAAAATTTCTACTTCACCTGGTCTGTAACATTTAAAGCTTTCTATACATATATGTTGGGTAATAAAATTTTGAAATAATTACAAAAGAAAACAGTATACAAACATAATATTTCACTAACACATCCACAAAACTAAATAAAATAATTATAATAAAAATGCCAAAATGAAAATCACATCACATTACAACTTAATAAATTTCAACTACCACACCAAACAATTATAACAATAATTAAAAACTATCCAATAACAACATAATAATAAAAATGAAAGTACAAAAAAAAACAATTGTTTGTATTACAAAAATTACAAACATAAAAGTAAAAGTACATCAATTACTTTCAGATATCAAAATCCAAAACTATGTCTTTGTCTCCTTGGTCAGAATGTGGATTGGGCTGATACTGAGTATATCGGGAGCATTCAGGAAAAGTAACATCAGACTCACCTCTGTAGTGTCGAGCCTGCGCTTCTTAGTAAGCTATCTCAAAATCTAAGTTCCTCTGAAGGTACTCACTATCATAATCATGTCTACATTCTAATCCTCCAATATTTTCATTTATTAACTCTATACTTTTTCACTCCAAGGTCAACTCATTCATTAAATCAGTCAATGTAGGAGAACTAGAACGTGGAAGGTCATAACTAGTAGATGGGATATCTCTACTAGTAGAAGGTTCTTGACTTCTACTTACACGGCGGAAGGTCATAACTTGTAGAGGGGACATCTCTACTAGTAGAAGGCTCTTGACTCCTACTTCAAGTTCTCCATTTTTCATGGGATACATATGTCTTCAAATTAGCTTTACTAATGGGTTTCATAGGGTAAACCCACTCTTCATCATATCCAGCTTCCACTCCAGAAAGTTGGCAAAGTGCATAAATGAGGCCAGGATGTCCTAGGCCTCCACTTGTTTCACTCCTTGTCGTGATCAATATATTCTTAAAAATGATTCTCTCCACATTTATATTTCTATTATTCTAAAGACAAAAATTCAGAATAGCTCTATCTCTTATTACCTCACTATGGTGATAGGTCGGTAACAAAGTAGAGGTAATAAAATAGTGTCATGCTTTATATGTGGAATTTAACATGGAAGCAGAAAAATTTACCCATTCTCGTTGCTTTATCTTTCATGTTCCTTTCTCATCAGTAAGAAAGTTGATCACATCCTTCAGCTAGCCTTCCATAGTATTGAAGGTTTCATAGTGGAAGTTATAGGAGTTTGGGACTTTGTAAAATTAGTTAATGCGGGCGGCACTAAATTGAACAGAAAATCCCCTCACTTGAACAATTCCGTCCTCAAAATAGAACACATTGGCATAAAACTCTTTCACAATATTTGCAGTAGCCTTATTGGTGGTATAATAGAAGTTTTCCCATCTCTACTCAGTAGTAACTCGTTCAATTTTTCCTCCTGGAATCTGAAAAACTCGATCTGTATGCATTTCTTTCCTTCAAACACTAAAGTAAACCTTGATTGAACCTTCGCATTGAAGAAGCGAGACTCGTCGAACTCATGTCGTCTCTTTTATCGTGGAGCCATTTCAATCTAATCAAAATTATAGAAAAATTCTAAAATATATTTCAAATATGCAAATAATGTCTTCCAAGAATGATTCTAAGAGTTCAAAACTTAATTCCATGAATTTCTTCCCAATCTTTTCTTCACATTCTCAAATTTTTTGGATCTCATCAATGTGGAAGAAATTCATAGTGAAAATCAAATATTTTTTTTTTTGGAGTGAAGCTCTTACCAAGAGATGTTCAAATCTGGTGTCTAAATGCTTTGAAATCGCCTCCAAATCCAAGATCTCTCAAGCTTTAGGTAAAAAATTACATTTTTTAGAGGAAGGAGATGATGAATAGTGGCGGTTGACTGGTCAAAATTGCGGTTAAAGGTGGTTTTTTAGGATCTCACCATTGGCGGGGACTTCGGCGCTGTCAGCGCGCTCTATATATATAATATCCTAAGTCTCGAGAGAAATTCGCCGTCGGCGAGCTTGGTTCAATTTCCAGATTTTTTGCAATTTTGATCAACTTCAAGTGTCAATGACATCCATTCAATCATTATAGACATAATTTTAAGTGATTAAATGTTGTACTTATCCCAAATAAACTTTCACAACACAAAACATCACAATTATATATAAATTAGAAGGGTTACAATATACGTTACACACACACACCTAAGTTTGGTATTTTCTCAACCTTAATACATCAACTCAGAGTCGTAATCCAAGCCACAACACTCAAAATGCTGAAAAAAAACAACATATGCTGAATCTCAACAATACAAAGATCTAAAGGAAAAATTCTAAAGCAAAGCAAACATAAAGTTCAAATCAAATTACACACGTAGACATACAGGTGACCAAGGGAAAATATGTTGAGATTTTCTTACCTATTTTATACTTCTTTTGATAATATTGCACTTTAAAGAAGGNATTATAGTTAACTATTTAAAGTAAAGGAAATTATATTTTGAAGTATTAAGAATCTGAAAATTCATTTGAGAAAAAAAAATTGGGGCTCAATGATGTAAAAACTATGNAGAAAGGTGATGTTCAAAATCATTAAAGGTTATCCAGATATAGTAATCCTCACTTGAAAAAGGAAAAAGAAAAGATTGACGACAATACCTGAAAAGAAAAGAAAAATATATAGGATTGAAAGCAATCCAAATGAAAAAGAGAAAAGAAAGATAAAAAAAATATAGAAGTGAGGAGTAGCTTGAGGATATGCCCAATAAAAATTGTCTTCACTAGACCTACATAAAGGGAAACCTAGATACTTCTTGAACTTATATTTATGGATTAGATCTTTTACTAGTAGTGTTCCCATGAAATTCCTATCATTTGGATATTCTAAGTGACTTAATATTACAACATATAATCATTCTTGAAATGAATAGAATACTAGAACTCTTAAACTTCATGACTAGATAAATCTTGTAGCTAAAGAGTTAATTTAATTACTTCAATTATTTCTGAAAATCTCACTATGGTATTTATCTAAATTAAACTTATAGTTTTTCTGAATTAAAACTTTACTACTATAGATCATAACTTTTATGTAGTACTAAAATTACTTGAGGACAAGTAATAGTTAAATTTGGGGGATTTTGACCAAAGGAAAATATGTTGAGATTTTCATACATATTTTATATTGTTTTTGATGATATTGCACTTTAAACAAAGGTATTTTTGATGGTTTGTTGCACGAATGATGAATTAGAGTCATTAGAGCAAAAAGATGCAAAAAGAAGCGAATTTGGAGCGAAAAGGACCAAAATGTGAAGATTTGAACTAGGGTGCTAACGGCGCCATCAACCTCGCCGACAACTAGATTTTCCTGAGATTCTATAATTAATTCATTAAGAAGGTCCGCCAACGGTGCCCTCGAGGCCGCTAACGGCGAGCTCGGCGGTTATGTCCAACTAGACTTTGGATGAGGACAAATTTTGAATGGATGCTTAGGCAACTCTTGGGAAAGCTCATCCACAACTTTAAAAGAAGATTTTGGACAAAAATTAAAGAGGTCCTTGAGGTTAGAGAGGTCTCATTAGTGTATAGAGAATTTACCAGAGTGTCAAAATTATGAGGAATTCTTCGAGGGATTGTAAGAGTGGAGAGAAAGTGAGAGATTCCTTCCTCCTTATCACTTCGAAGAGGAATTCTATGTGCTGTAAAGAAAGGAAGAGATTCTGAGGAACTTCGAGGAGTTTTCTTTGGGAGAAATTAGAGATAAGTTTGGTTATTGTGGTAGTTTGTATGACCTTGATTTTATATATGAATTTCGAGTTTTGTTGTGAATTCTCCATGATATTTGAGTAGCTTTCTCTGTCTTTCTTCTTGTCTTGAGATTTGTGAAATGTTGATTTGAATTGGTGCAGCCATGAAAATGTTTAAGAAATTGTGATGATCTTTTCACTTCGATCTTAATTTATTTTCAATCTAGCCAATTTGATTTGTTAAAATATGTTGAGTTTTAAGACTATAGTGAAGATTACATCTACGATTCAAGAAGTTCAAAGCCCTTGGAAGTTGGGTGCTGAACTGTAGATGTTAGCCCTTAAGCCAGGGGAACGTGGGAGCTCCAAAGTGAGAGTCGGTATCCTCCCAGCCTAGCCGCAGATTCAGTAAATAAGCGTAGGATTAGTCAAAGTTCTTTATGCCTGGACCAAAGGGTAAAGAATATGTATGCTCCTATTTGGCACAATACAAATTGAACTGATCCACTTTATCCATTCACTATAATTTCTTGACAAGGAGAAGGATGCTTTTCCACAAATTGAATATCACATTAAAAACTTCATTAATAAAATTAGTTATTTAATAGTTATTAAAATTAGATATTTATTTCAATTGACTATTAGTCACAGATAAGAAAATTGAACTTTGTTGTTGTGATTAAAGTATTGTTTATCTAAAATCTTACTTCATAGTTCTAATCTTACTCATTATGGGATCCATATCTAGGACTCCATTAGAGCCCTATATTACTTGAGCGATACGTATAATTGCATTGATAAGTGTGACTTTACAAATATAGAATATTTATATCATCCATATTTATTGAATCTATAACTATTATTAAGTCTTAGTACAGTTACTGAGGAATTAAATCTTCCAGTAGCAGTATTAAATACTTATATTTTTAAGTATATATAAAGTTGTGGTCAAGTTTTTGGCCCCGTTACCAGGGAGTCAGTAAACAAAAAAAAATTACAATTAGAGTAACGGACAAATTAGGATAATTAGAAAATTTTTACTTGAATTGTAATTTATTTTTATATTTAGTTAAATATTTTACTGTGTACTTATTTCAAATTGTATGCATAATTTTGGACCTGAAAATCTTATACCCTATGATTCAGAATTAGAACAAACTGTTAGAAAAATTAGAAGAGTGAGAAGTGAACCTAGAAATTCTAATATAATGGAAAATAACATGAACAATCAAGGAATAAAAAATGAACACCAACGTAGACCCCCATGAGATTATGCAAATCCCGCAGCAGATGAAATTCACTTATCTATCCAAAATCCTGATGTAGCTGCTAATTCATTTGAGCTTAAACTTGCTATTATCATAGACCCCTAAGAGACTATGCAAATCCTACAGCAGATGAAATTCACTTATCTATCCAAAATCCTGATGTAGCCACTAATTCATTTGTCTACAACAGATGAAATTCACTTATCTATCCAAAATCTTGATGTAGCTTCTAATTCATTTGAGCTTAAATTTGAAATTCACTTATCTATCCAAAATCCTGATGTAGCTGCTAATTCATTTAAGCTTAAACCTAATCCAAATGGTACAAAACAATCAATTCAGAGGCACACCAAATGAAGATCCTAATTTACACCTCGCTCCAAATGGTACAAAACAATCAATTCAGAGGTACACCAAATGAAGATCCTAATTTACACCTCACTAAACTTTTAGAACTTTGTGCTACTTTTAAATATGATAGAGTTTCAAACAGTGTTGTTAAACTTAGACTTTTTCCTTTTTCATTGAGGGATAAGGCTAAGATGTGGTTAAATTTGTTAGCACTATAGACTTTTTCCTTTTTCACTAAGGGATAAGGCTAAGATGTGGTTAAATTTGTTAGCACCAGTATCTATTAGAGCTTGGGGAGAACTTTCACAGAAATTTCTATCCAAATATTTCCCTCCATCCAAAAGTGCTAAACTTAGAAATGTCATAACATCGTTTTGTCAAAATGATGGAGAGTCAATATACGAAGCTTGTGAGAGATTTAAAGATCTTCTTAGGAAATGCCTTCATCATTCATTACAAGATTGGTTGATAATTTAAACTTTTTATAATGGATTAGTGGGATCACTTAGATTGATTATAGATCTTGCGGCTAGTGGTTCTTTAATGTCAAAACCTTTTATTGAGGCATTAATAGAAGAGATGACTACCAATAATTTTCAATGACCCTTTGAAAGGGTAAATCCTAAAAGAGTAGCTAGTATCTGACAAAAGGAAAATATGTTGAGGTTTTCATACATATTATATACTGTTTTTAATGATATTGCACTTTAAAGAAAGACATTTTTTATGTTTTGTTGCAGGAATGATGAATTAGGGTCATTGGAACAAAAAGATGCAAAAAGGAGCAAATTTGGACCGAAAAGGACCAAAATGTGGAGATTTATACTTGGCCATCGACGACGCCCTTGACCCCGCTGACGGCGAGTTTTTCCCGAGACTACAGGAAAAAATTCTCCAGAAGCTCGCCGACCGCGCCATCAACCCCACCGACGGCAAGATCGATGGTTATGCCTACTCAAGATTTGGATAAGGCCGAATTTTGAAGGGATGCTTAGGCAACTGTTGGGAAAGCTCATCCACAACTTTAAAAGAACATTTTTGGCAAAAATTAGAGAGACTAGAGGCCTTGGAGGTTACCATTAGTGTATAGAATTTCCAATAGAGTGTAATCATTGCGAGGAATTCTTCAAGAGATTGTAAGAGTGGAGGGAAAGTGACAGATTTCTTCCTGCTTGCTACTTCGAAAAGGAATTCTTTGTGTTGTAAAGAAAGGAAGAGATCNGATATTTTTTATGTTTTGTTGCAGGAATGATGAATTAGGGTCATTGGAGCAAAAAGATGCAAAAAGGAGCAACTTTGGATCGAAAAGGACCAAAATGTGAAGATTTAAATTAGGCCGCCAACGGCGCCCTCGACGTCGCCGATGGAGAGATTTTCCAGAGACTACAAGACAAAATTCTCTAGAAGCCCGCGGACGGTGCCCGTGAGGCCGCCGACGGCAAGATCGACTGTTATGTCTACTCAAGCTTTGGATGAGGCCAAATTTTGAAAGGATGCTTAGGCAACTCTTCGGAAAGCTCATCTACAACTTTAAAAGAATATTTTGGCCAAAAATAGAGGAGAATATAAGGAGTTTAAGGAGTTAAAAGAGTCGAAGAAGTATAGAGTGTATAGAATTTATATTAGAGTGTAACAATTGGGAGGAATTCTTTGAGAGATTGTAAGAGTGGAGGGAAAGTGAGTGATTTCTTCTTCCTTGCTACTTCGAAGAGGAATTCTGTATGTTGTAAAGAAAGGAAGAGATTCAGAGGAACTTCGAGGAGTGTTCTTGGGGAGAAATTAAAGATAAGTTATTTACTTGTTGTAGTTTGTATGACTTTGATTTTATATACGAATTTCGAGTTTTGTTGTGTTTTCCTCATGAGTTCTGAGTAGTTTTCTCAGTCTTTCTCCTTGTCTTGAGATTTGTGAAATCGTGATTTGAATTGGTGAAGCCATTAAAATGTTTAAAAAATTGTGATGATATTTTCAATTAGATCTTTAGTTACTTTCAATCTGGCCAATTGATTTGTTAAAATATGTTGAGTTTTACAACTAAAGTGAAGGTTACATCCATGATTCAGGGAGGTCAAAGCCATTGCAAGTTGGGTGCAAATAAATAGGGAAATGTTATTATCGGGCAAAGAATTGGAGATTTAAAATCCCCAATTTGGTCATATCGTTTGGGTGCTGATGTGTAGATGTTAGCCCTCAGGTGAGGGGAACATGGGAGCTCCGAAGTGAGAGCCGGTATCCTCCCAGCCTAGCCACAGAATCAGTAACCAAGCGTAGGATTAGTCAATGTTCTTTATGTCTGGACCAAAGGGTAAAGAATAGGTATGCTCATATTGGACAATATAAATTGAACTAATTCATTTTATCCATTCACTATAATTTCTTGACAAAGAGAAGGACGCTTTCTTATATATTGAATATCATAATTAAACCCTAGTTTATATCAATAGTTATTTATTAGTTATTAAAATTATCTATTTATTTCAATTGCCTATTAGTGGTAGATAAGCAAATTGAACGTTGTTGTTGTGATTAAAGTCTTTCTTTTCTAAAGTCTTAGTCTGTAGTTCTAAACCACTCCCTGTGCGATCGATATCTAGGACTCCATTAATGCCCTATATTACTTGAGCGAGACGNTCTTGGGGAGAAATTAGAGATAAGTTATTTACTTGTTGTAGTTTGTATGACTTTGATTTTATATATAAATTCAGAGTTTTATTGTGTTTTCCCCATGAGTTCTGAGTAGTTTTCTCTATCTTTCTCCTTGTCTCGAGATTTGTTGAAAACCAATCATGGCATATCGCTACTGCGCTTAGTAATCAAACATTTAGAACTTTTCCTAGTACTGTGGAACCAAATCCTAAAGACCAAGGAAAAGAACAAATCAAAGTGATATAATTATAAAGTGAAAAAGAATTGGAAACAAAGGTGCAAAAAGAAACATAAACTGAAAAAGAGAAAGTGGATACCGAAAAACAAAAGGATCATAAATACCCAGATTTAGAATATCCATTTACACCAATGAAAATTACAATGGAGAAACCACCACCACCTTTTCCTCAAAGATTGAAGCAACACAAGCAGAATAAACAATTTTCCAAATTTTTTAGAAATTCTTAAGAAATTAATAGTAAACATTCATTTCGTAGAAGCTTTAGAGGAAATGCCCATTTATTTGAAATTTATGAAAGATATTCTGAACAAGAAAAGGAAGTTCATAGATAATGAAACTGCTGCACTTAGCTAAGAGTGTAGTGCAATTATTGAGAAAAAGCTTCCTGAAAAATTAAAAGATCCTGACAGTTTCACTATTCCGTGTGCGATAGGTGAAAAATTTTATGGAAGAGCTTTTTGTGATTTGGGAGCCAGCATTAATCTTATGCCTCTATCCATTTTTAAAAGATTAGGATTAGGCGAAGTCTCACCTACTTCTGTAACTCTAGAGTTAGCAAATCGTTCAGTTGCATATCCTAAGGGAGATATAGAAGATGTGTTAGTAAAAGTGGACAAATTTATCTTTCCTGTGGATTTCATTGTTTTAGATATGGAGGAAGATAAAAAAATACCTATCATTTTAGGGTGACCATTTTTAATTACTGGAAAAGCTATGATAGATGTTCAAAAAGGAGAATTAACTATGAGACTTAATGATCAAGAAGTGACTTTTAACATTGTGAAATCTATGAAATATCTTGCTGTTGAAAGAGGTAATGAATGTTTTTGCATGAAAATTATTAAACATCTACTGAACAAACATTTTAAAGAACATTTTGAAGACAAAAAGCATTTTGAAGAAGAAGAACATTTTAAAGAGAAAGATTAATTTGAAGAGAGTGATGAAGTTATTTTGGACAAATTAGAAAATGAAAAATTAGGTTATGTTCAGGAAAGATTTGAGATTTTGGATTTTACAGAAAATGCCGATAAAAATATGTTTCCATCGATTATAAAACCACCTGAACTTGAGATGAGAATATTGCCTAGTCACCTGAAGTATGTATTTTTAGGAGACTCATTTACATTACCTCTTATTATATCTTCAGAATTAAATGATCTGTAAGTGCAAAGATTGTTAGATACAATAAAAAGATATAAGAAAGCTTTTGGTTGTACCTTAGCTGATCTTAAGGGAATTATTCCTACAATCTGTATGCACATAATTATATTATATGAACAATATAAACCAAGAGTTGATCAACAAAGGAGATTAAATTTGATGATGAAAGAAGTGGTTAAGAAGAAAACTTTGAAATGGTTAGCACTGGAATTATATATCCTATTTCAGATAGTGCGTGGGTAAGTCCAATTCATTGTGTTCCTAGGAAAGGAAGAGTGACTCTAGAAATAAAAGAAAATAATGAATTAATATCTATCAGACAAATTACTGGGTGGCATATTTGCATTGATTATAGAATATTAAACACTGCCACCAAGAAAGATCACTTCCCTTTATCCTTTTTAGATCAAATAGTGGATAGACTTGCTGGGCACAAATATTTTTTGCTTTTTAGATGGATATACTGATTATCATCAAATTCCTATTGCTCCTGAGGATTAAGAAATGACAATATTTACTAGTCTTTTTGGAACTTTTGGTTTTCGAAGAATGTCTTTCGGATTATGTAATGCACCTGCAACATTCCAAAGATGTATGATGTCCATATTTAGTAAGTTAATTGATGATGGATTGGAAGTATTTATGGATTATTTCTCTCTATTTGGAACATCATTTGACGCATGCTTAAATTACCATGAAAAAGTTTTGGAGTTATGCGAAAGAGCTAATTTTGTTCTGAACGGGAGAAATGTAAATTTATGGTTGCAGGAGGAATTGTGTTAGTGCATAAAATTTTGGAAGATAGTATGGAAGCAGACCCTGCAAAAGTTCAAGTTATATTTAAACTAACACCTCCTACTAATGTATAAGGGGTTAGGAGTTTTCTTGGACATGTTGGATTTTACAGGCACTTTATTAACAGTTTTTAAAAAATTACTAAACCTCTATGCAAACTTTTAGTGAAGCACAAGAATTTTGAATTTTCTGACAGCTGTTTAAATGCCTTTGAGTTATTAAGGGAAAAATTAATCACAACCCCTGTTATAATTTCACCTAACTGGAAGAAACCATTTGAACTGATGTGTGATGCTAGTAATTAAGCTATTAGAGTTGTTCTTGGACAAAGGTATGAGAAGATTTTTAAAGTTATAGACTACGCTAGTAAAACTCTTAATGATGAACAAATTAACTATATTGTTACTGAAAAAGAGTTACAAGCCATTGTGTATGCTTTAGATATTTTTAGATCTTATTTAATTGGAGCGAAATGTGTTGTGCATACTTATCACTCTGCTATTAAATATCTGATGCAAAAGAAGGATGTTAAACCAAGGTTCACTAGATTGGATACTGCATGATGGGCTTACAGGACTGCTTATAAAACTCATATTGAAATGACTCCTTATAGACTAATTTTTGGAAAGACTTGTCACTTACGAGTAGAATTGGAGCATAAATCATATTGGGAGATTAAAAAATTCAATTATAATTTGAAAGATGCTGGTAAGAAGAGGTTATTACAATTAAATGAATTGGAAGAGCTAAGAAATGAGTCGTATGATAACGACAAAATTTATTAGGAAAAATTAAAGTTATGGCATGATCAGAAGATTAACCAAAAGAACATTGGCCAGGACAAGAAGTTTTACTTTACAACACTAGGTTGAAGTTATTTCCTAAGAAATTGAAGTCTCGTTGGTTAGGGCCTTTTACTGTGAGTCAAGGGTATACTTATGGAGCTGTTGAAATTGAAGATCAGAAGACGAGAAATAGATTTAAAGTAAATGAATATAGATTAAAACCATATTATGAGGGTAAAAGACCAAATTTTAAAGAGGTTTTAATGATCAATCAAACTGAATGACACCTGAATAGGTCGGGCTAACGACGTTAAACCAAGTGCTTTATGGGAAGCGACACATATTTATCTTTATTTTTATCGCAATTGTAGTAGTTTTTATTTGAAATAATCATTAGTTTGTGGTAGTATTAAACTCTAATACTCTTATTTACCCTTGAAACATCTTAAAATCTGGATCCATGAAGAAAAATTCGAACGCATTCGGACCCGAGCGAAACTGTAAAAATTTTGCCTTAGGCGCCGACGGCGCCCTGGACGCCGTCGCCAGTGGGTTTTTATTGAGAGTCCAGAAAAAATTAATACAGAGGCTCACCGACGGCACCATCGACGCCGCCGACGGCGAGACCAGTGAATTGACGGTTATGCAAGTTCAAATGGCAATTTTTGGTGTTTTTTGGGCGGGAATTGTCTTTTTAAACTCAAAAATTCAAATTCTAGTTCATATATGCCCTCCAAAAATGAAGTGAAACTCTACTAATTTCATTCTTATGGCGTCCGATTCCCCTGATAATCCTAGAATGTGAGTTTTCAATCGGTGAAAGTTTATTTGTGTGGAAGCGAAAAGAATCTTCAGCAAGTTAATGACGAAGAAAAGATTGATCAAAGAATGAGGATTTGTGAATCTCAAATTGAACAATCCCACGACAGATATTGAAGAAATGATAGTACGGTGAAGTTGGGAAATGTTGTGCTACACTACTGCCGCCGTGTTGGTTCCTGTGGTAAAAGAATTTTATGCAAATTTACATGGAATTAACCAAGTATTTGTTTATGTGCGAGGAAGATGGATCACTTTCACTTCAGCACGGATCAACAAATTATATATGATAGAGAATATTCCTGTCTGCCACTACTCCAATTTCGTCCCAACAAGAAACAAGATGAATGAGATTTACCAATATTTAACGGACAAAAATGATGACTGGAAAACAAGAGAAAAAAGGTATGTTAGTATTTTTTTAAACATTATTGAATCTCGTTTCGAAACATTAGCACTTTTTCAATTATGCAAAACTGTTACTGACAATGAAGATCGGTAAACTTTCTAAAGAAAGTACTATTTTGAATTACTGCATCCAAAGGGGACGGCCAATCGACATTAGAACTATAATTGTGAAGTCGGTTTTGGGCCCGATCGTTCATGGATCAACTTGTGGGCTTGGACACCCCTCCATAATTTTCTCACTTTGTTGTCAGTTCCATGTGTACTATGAAAAATGGGAAAAAGTACTGCTACCTTGGAAGCCTTTGAATCCAACTGAAAGATTCCCAGTTCTTGAAGATGAAAATGACTTGGCCATTATAGTAGATCAATCATCTCAGAATTCACTGTCAGTTCAACCGTTAAATCTTGACAAGTCTCTGATAATCTTGCACCGAATCAAGAAATTGGTAAAGGAGGTACAAAATGTCATGAATGTGATTAATAATATCTCTGATTTCTTTGATCATCTGAACTGGAGGATGAAAGAACATTTTGATCACTCTGGACATTTAGAAGACAGTTTGATACAACTCATGAGGAGAATGAAATTGGCAGAGGAGGATTCTACTGAAGAATTTCCATTCTGACCTTTCTACAACCTCTTCGTTCATGTGTAATCATTGGGTCACCTCAGAGGAGAATCGAGTACCGAGTCGGAGGAGTAGTAGATTTATATTACTACTTATCTCTCTATCTATCTATTTTAATTTGAACTTTATATTTGCTTTGCTTTAGAATTATGCTTTTAGATCTCTGTATTGTTGAGAATAAACATAGTATGCTTTGTTTTCAGCATTTTTAGTATTGTGGCTTGGATTGCGACGCTGAATTAATGTATTGAGGATGAGAAAATACCAAACTTGGGTGTATTATGTAACATAAATGTACCCCATAGAATTTATATATATATGTGATGTTTTGTTTTGTGAAAGTTTATATGTGCTAAGTACATCATTTAGCCACTTAAAATTATGTCTATAATGATTAAACAGATGTCATTTATGCTTGGAATTGATCGAAATCGCAAAAATTCTGGAATTTGGACAAAATCAATAGAGCCCGCCGACGGCGCTCTGGACGCCGCTGACGGCGAGATTTTCCGGAAACTTAAAATTTTAATTCCAATAGAGCGCGCCGACGACACCATCGACCCCATCGATGGTGAGTTCACGAAATACACCTTTAACAGCAATTTTGAACAAGTCAACCGCCACTATTCATCATCCTCTTCCTCTTAAAAATACAATTTTCGACCTAGAACTTGAGAGATCTTGGATTAGGAGGCAATTTCAAAGCTTTTTTACATCAGATTTGATCATCTCTAGGTAAGAGCTTCACTCTAAGCTAAAAATAGTGNCAATTTTCTCACTTTGCAGTCAGTTCTAAGTGTCCTACAAAAATTGGGAAAAGGTACTTCTACCTTGGAAGCTTTTGAACCCAACCAACCAACTTTTGAAGATGAAAATGACATGGCCATTATAGTAGATCAATCATCTCAGAATTCACTACCAGTTCATCCCTTAATTCTTGACAAGTCTCTGGTGATCCTGCGCAGAATCAAGAAATTGGAAAAGGAGGTACAAAATGTCATGAATGCGATTAATAATATCTCTGATTTCTTCGATTATTTGGACTGGAGGATGAAAGAACATTTTGATCACTCTGGACATTTAGAAGATAATTTGATACGGCTGATGAAGAGGATTCTACTGAAGAATTTCCATACCACCCATTCTACAACCTCTTCATTCATGTGCAATCAATGGGTGATCTCAGAGGAGAATCTAGTACTTAATATGAAGAATAGTAGATTTATATTACTACCTATCTGTCTATCTATGTATTTTGATTTAAACTATGTAATTTGAACTTTGCTTTAGAATTATGCATTTAGGTCTCTTTATAGTTGAGACTAAGCATAGGATGTTTTTTTTTCAGCGTTTTGAGTGTTATGGCTTGGATTGCGATGCTGAATTAATGTGTTGAGGTTGAGAAAGTTTATTTGTGATAAGTACATCATTTAGTCACTTAAAATTATATCTATAATGATTAAAAAGATGTCGTTAAGGCTTGAAATTGATTGAAATAGCAAAAATCCAGGATTTGAACCAAAATCAATAGAGCCCGTCGACAGCGCCCTCGACACCGCCGCCGACAAATTTTTCCCGAGACTCAGGTTCAAAATTCCGATAGAGCGCGCCGACGGTGCCATCGACTCCGTCGAGGGCGTCATCAAGCATCATCGACCCCACCGATGGCGTCATCGACTCCGCCGATGGCATCATCGACCTTGCCGATGACGCCATCGACCTCACCGATGATGCCATCAACCCTGCCAACGGTGAGCTCGCGAAAAAACACCTTTAACCGTGATTTTGACTAGTCAACCACCACTATTCATAATCCCCTTCCTCCTAAAAATGCCATTTTCGACCTAGGGCGTGAGAGATCTTGGATTGGGAGGCGATTTCAAGGCTTTTTGAAACCGGATTTGTTCATCTCTAGGTAAGAGCTTCACTCCAAGTTAAAAATATTTGATTTTCACCATGGATTTCTTCCACATTGAGGAGATCCAAAAAATTTGAGAATGTGAAGAAAATTTGGGAAGAAATTCATGGATCTTAGTATTGAACTCTTAGAATTACTATTTGAAGCCATTATTTGCATCTTTGAAGTAATTTTTGGAAATTTTCTATAATTTGATTAGATTGAAATGGCTCCACGTCAAAAGAGACGTATTGAGTTCGACGACTCTCTCTTCGTCAATGTAAAAGCTCAATCAAGATTTACTTTAATATTTAAAGAAAAGAAGTGTATACAAGATCGAGTTTTTGAGAGTCCGGGAGGAGAAATTGAACGAGTTATTGCCGAACAGAGGTGGGAAAACTTTTGTTACACCACCAATAAAGCTGATGCAAATGTTGTGAAGGAGTTCTACGCCAACGTATTCTATTCTGAAGATGGAACCATTCAAGTGCGGGGATTTTTGTTGAATTTACTGTCACCTGCATTAACATCTTTTACGAAGTCGCAGACTCTTATAGCTACCAATATGAATCCTTTAGTACGATGGAAGCCCCCCTAAATGATGTGATCAACTTTCTCACTAATGACAAAGGAACATGGAAGATAAAGCAGCGAAAACGGGTAAATTTTTCTGCTTCCATGTTGAATGCCACCTCTAAAGCGTGACACTATTTTATTTCTTCTACTCTGTTACTGACTTATCACCATAGTGAGGTAACAAGAGATAGAGCTATTCTGAATTTTTGTATTCAAAATAACAAAACTGTAAATGTGGGGAGAATTATTTTTAAGAATATATTGACTACAACAAGGAGTAAGACAAGTGGAGGTCTAGGACATCCTGACCTTATTTATGCACTTTGCCAACTTTCTGGAGCGAAAATTGGAGATGAAGAATGGGTTTACCCTATAAAACCCATTAGTAAGGCTAATTTGAAAACTTATGAATCCCATGAGAAATGGAGAACTCGGAGTAGGAGTCAAGAACCTTCTATTAGTAGAGATGTCCCCTCTACAAGTTATGATCTTCCACCTTCTAGTTCCCCTACCCTCACTGATTTGATGAATGAGTTGACCTTGCAGCAGAAGAGCATAGAATTAATAAATAAAAGGATTGGAGAGTTAGACCGTCAACTCGATTATGATAGTGAGTACCTTCAGAGGCATTCAAATTTTGAGGTAGCTTACTACGAAGCTCAGGCCCGACACTATAGAGGTGAGCCTGATGTTACTTTTCCTGAGTGCCCTCGATATAATCAGTATCAGCCTGATCCACCTGTTGATCAAGGATATGAAGACATAGTTTAGGATCTTGATATTCGATGTAATTGATGTACTTGTATTTGTACTTTTATTTTTGTGATCCTTTGTAATAGAAATGGATGTTTATGTGTATTTAGACTTTCATTATTATTATTATGTTGTACTTGAATAATTTTAATTTCTGTTATAAAGTTAGTGTTATAGNTAGAAGGCCCGCCGACAATGCCCTCGAGCCGCTGACGGCGAGCTCAGCGGTTATGCCCAACTAGGCATTGGATGAGGACGAATTTTGGATGGGTGCTTAGGCAACTCTTGGAAAAGCTCATGCACAACTTTAAAAGAATATTTTGGCTAAAAAATGGAAAGGTCTTGGATGTTTGAAAGGTCCTGAAGGTTGGAGAGGTTTCATTAGTGTTTGGTAGAGAGTCTAAATTGTGAGGAATATTTTAAGAGATTGTAATAGTGGAGGTAAAGTGAGAGATTTCTTCCTTCTTGTCTCTTCGAAGAGGAATTATGTGTGCTGTAAAAAAAGGAAGAGATTCAGAGGAACTTGGAGCAGTTTGCTTGGGGAGAAATTAGAGATAAGTTTATTTTCTTGTTGTAGTTGTATGACTTTGCTTTTATATATGAATTCTGACTTTTGTTGCGTTTTTTTACTTGTTGTAGTTTGTATGACTTTCATTTTATATATGAATTCCGAGTTTTGTTGTGTTTTCCTTTGTTGTAGTTTGTATGACTTTGATTTTATATATGAATTCCGAGTTTTGTTGTGTTTTCCCAATGAGATCTGAGTAGTTTTCTCTGTCTTTCTCCTTGTCTTGAGATTTGTGAAATGGTGATTTGAATTGATGGAGTAGTTTTCTCTGTCTTTCTCCTTGTCTTGAGATTTGTGAAATGGTGATTTAAATTGGTGGAGCCAAGAAAAAGTTAAAGAAATTGTGATGATCTGGATCTTAATTTACATTCAATCTGGCCAATTGATTTGTTAAAATATGTTGAGTTTTACAACTATGTGAAGATTACATCCAAGATTCAAGGATGTCAAAGCCCTTGGAAGTTGGGTGCAAATAAATAGGGAAATAAAATTATCAAGCGTAGAATTAGAGATTTTAGAGTGACAGACTAAAATCCCCAATTCGGCTATATCGTTTGAGTGTTGAATAGGAGTGACAGACTAAAATCCCCAATTCAGTCCTATCGTTTGGGTACTGATGTGTAGATGTTAGCACTCAGGTGAGGGGAACGTGGGAGCTCCGAAGTGAGAGCCGGTATCCTCCCAGCCTAGCCACAAATTCAGTAAACAGGTGAGGGGAACGTGGGAGCTCCGAAGTGAGAGCCGGTATCCTCCCAGCCTAGCCACAGAATCGGGGCGTAGAATTGGAGATTTTAGAGTGACAAACTAAAATCCCCAATTCGATCCTATCATTTGGGTGCTGAAGTGTAGATGTTAGCCCTCAAGTGACTAAAATCTCTAATTCGGTCCTATCGTTTGGGTGCTGATGTGTAGATGTTAGCCCTCAAGTGAGGGGAACGTGAAAGCTCCAAAGTGAGAGTCGGTATCCTCCCAGCCTAGGAAATAAAATTATCGGGCGTAGAATTGGAGATTTTAGAGTGACAGACTAAAATCCTCAATTGAAATAGGGAAATAAAATTATCGGGCTTAGAATTGGAGATTTTAGAGTGATAGACTAAAATCCCCAATTCAATCCTATTGTTTGGGTGTTGAAGTGTAGATGTTAGCCCTCAGGTGAGGGGAACGTGAGAGCTCCAAAGTGAGAGCCATTATCGGGCGTAGAATTGGAGATTTTAGAGTGACAGACTAAAATCCTCAATTCGGTCCCATTTGGGTGCTGAAGTGTAGATGTTAGCCCTCAGGCGAGGGGAACATGGGAGCTCCGAAGTGAGATCCGGGGTGCTGATGTGTAGATGTTAGCCCTTAGGCAATTGGAGATTTTAGAGTGACATACTAAAATCCCTAATTCGGTCCTATCCTTTGGGTGCTGAAGTGTAGATGTTAGCCCTCAGGTGAGAGGAACGTGGGAGCTCCGAAGTGAGAGCCGGTATCCTCCCAGCCTAGCCGCAGATTCAGTAAAAAAGCGACGTGGGAGCTCCGAAGTGAGAGCCGGTATCCTCCCAGCCTAGCCGCAGATTCAGTAAACAATCGCAGGATTAGTCAATGTTCTTTATGCCTGGATCAAAGGGTAAAGAATAAGTATGCTCCTATTTGGCACAATATAGTTTGAACTGATTCACTTTATCCATTCACTATAATTTCTTGACAAGAAGAATGCTTTCTTATATATTGAATATCACATTAAAAACCTCATTAATATAATTAGTTATTTAAGAGTATTAAAAATTACATATTTATTTCAATTGTCTATTAGTGACAGATAAGCAAATTGAAATTCATTGTTGCAATTGAGTATTTCTTTTTCTAAAATCCGTTTAGTTCTAATATTAGCCTATTAGTGACAGATAAGCAAATTAAACGTCGTTGTTGTGATTAAAGTATTGCTTTTCTAAGGTCTTAGTCCATAATTCTAAACTACCTCCTGTGGGATCGATATCTAGGACTCCATTAGAGCCCTATATTACTTGAGCAATATGTATACTTGTGTTGACATCGATATCTAAGATTTGCTTTTCTAAAATCTTAGTTCGTAGTTCTAAAGTTACTCCCTATGGGATCGATATCTAGGACTCTATTGGAGCCCTATATTACTTGAGTGATACATATACTTGCTGTGGGATCGATATCTAGGACTCCATTAGAGCCCTATATTACTTGAGCGATACATATACTTGTTGTGGGATCGATATCTAGGACTCCATTAGAGCCCTATATTACTTGAGTGATACGTATACTTGCATTGATAAGTGTGACTTTACAATTATTAAATATCTTATACTTGCATCTCTATCAAATCTATAATTATTATTAAGTTTTGTTACAGTTGCTGAGGAATTAAATCTTTTAGCAGCAGTATTAAATACTTATATTTTTAAGCATATATAAAGTCGCTGTCAGCTTCCCAGTATCTGCTGAAAAAAGGAACGCTTTTTTGGATGTCTACCACATCGCTATACTAGAGGTGTGACCAAGGAAAGTGAAATGAAGAATATCCTCTTGGAAGTTCACTCTAGGGAATGCGGGATTCACTCAAGTGAAAAAATACTTGTGCATCAAATCCAATGACAATGATACTTTAGGCAGACATTATTGAAATACGTAGAAATATTCTCTAAGAGACTCGAACAAAATCAGAAATATGACTTATTGCAGCATCAACTAACCCATAAATTTTAGGGTCATTCCCACCATCCAAAGGTCAGTGTCGCTTTATCCTGGTAGCCGTAGATAATTTCTCAAATTGGATTGAAGCTAAAGCCCTTCGCCAAATTACTATGGAGGTAATCCAGAACTTAAAATGGACCGACTTGATTTACATATATGCTATCACTAACAATCATCATGGAAAACGACACTCAGCTCACATAAAAATAAATCTGGAACTTCTGCTAAAGTCAATGCATCAACCACAAGTTCAACTCGATGCACCACCTATGAACTAATGAACAAGCACAAGTAACCAATAAAATCACTGCACCCTATTAAGAAAGAAGGTGGAAGGTGCGAAGGGAAAGTGGATAGAAATCGTCCGGTGGTGGAAGTTCCGAAGGGAAAGTGGGTAGAAATCCTCCCGTCTGTATTATGGGTCATTGATGCGGGAGTTTTTGTTGTGTTATTTTTGTAAATATTTTTCAATATTGTAGAACACACACGGCAACACTTATAATAAATATACAATTTAATCCCAATAAAAATAACTTTAGTAAAAATAATTTTTTCTTTTAAAATTTTTAAACTGTCAAACCCGTAATAATAACGCAAATGTACGTATCGCTTAAGTAATAAAGGACTCTAATGAAGTCCTAAGTATCGATCCCACAGAGAAGTTGGAAATGCTTATGAATTAATTCTTATGATTATAATGTAAAATACAATGCAAACTGCAAAACCTAAGTATGAAATTTAAATCTAAAGTAATTGAGTGTATGGTAAATTAAATGCAGTTAAAAGAGTTCAGTTAACTAAACTAATTTCTAAACTTCAAAAGTAAACATATGAAAACTAAACAATGTTTTAGTGACGAAGAGTTCAAATTACAGGAATTCAATTTGGTTGCATATGAGTTTCCTCTGGAGGCAAATTGCTAAGTTTCTTATTTTCTTGGTGTTGCTCTTTACATTAAAATTTTCTATACAGCAGGAATTCAATTTGGTTGCATATGAGTTTCCTCTGGAAGCAAATTGCTAAGTTTCTTATTTTCTTGGTGAGATTCCTCAATTATACCGGAATTATAATTGTTTGCAAAATTTGGAAATCACTTTACAGTGCAGATTATTTGAATGAGATCTATTAGGTTGTCTTGATTTCCTACACTGTTTATCACAAGTTTGATTTTATTTTTCATTTGTTTTACAGGTTCATTAATTTGTAAAAACTAAAAATATTGCTACTAGAATGGTTGGTTGGAAAATCACAATAAAATCTATAAATTAACAATTTATTTGATTATACTATAAAATATTCTTCAAATGATACGAAGACAGATGGTCAAACTTTAAAAACAAATATTAAAAAATCCGAGAAATTATAACAGAAATAGAAACAATTTAATGCCTCATAATATTTATGGTTCCTAGAAGATAATCCAATGAATGAATACACTAGCCACTACAATCGCTCTTAACACCAATACAAACCAGGAATTCAGATTGCAAAATATAAATTTTACAATAAAATAAGAACGTATAAAATAATCCATATACATCACGAGCTGCATCAATCCCCACAAATCTCGCCTACAGTTCTCATGAAATGCTCAATTTTGCAAGGGATTCTTAGTACACCCTCTTGCCTATAACCAAACTCCTCGGCTGCCATCTCAAGGAGCTCAATTATGCAAGGATCATTCAGAAGCTTTACATGCACAAAGAACCTCTCTATAGCCTCGTCGTTATCAAAATCTCCTACAATAACCGGTACATAGCCTCGTGGAGGCGACGAGTGCCCCTCGCTGCTCAACACATGCTCCTTTCTCTCACTGGTCATGAGGTATAGCTAAACTGAGATATTATTGGATGGTTGTACGTATATAGCTATTCTGATATTACAATGGTCATGAAGCACGGAGTTATTTATATGTAGAACGCTCAGGTAAGACAGACTTTTCAAACATTTGAGCTCAGTGCGTTAGTTTAGTCCGTCATCCATGCAATGCAAGCTATATTGAATATAAATTCGCAATTAGTGTGAACGATACCGTGGCAAACGGTCTAGCAAGCGTCATAAATCTGGCATAATATGGCAACAAAAAATATTACGATACATGGCATTTTTACTTTTTTTACACGTCTGCATGACTGATTTTTTCAAAAAGGTGATTTCCACCGCTATTAAAATGCTGGTCTCAGAAGTTTTGACTTGAATTTCAGGTTGTCGTTTCATAGAAAATTTAGGCTATATTGCAATTTATAATAAACAAATACTGTTAAATTTTGATAAAATCAAATTTTCAATATATAATTATATATAACAATATTAGTAATAGTAAAAATATTTGAATATTCGTGATCGTATTTGTGCTAACATGGACTATCGAGCTACTCTGCTCAACTACCTTGAAATGCAGACGACCTGCTGTGTACAAGTAGTTGAGTATTAACTGTTGAGTACAAGTTGCCGGTCTCCTCCCATGGTCAACTAAGCCATTTGCCAGAGAGGATGAGATCCATCTCACTGACCAATAGGTTGGTTTAGTCAAAGAAGGCAACACGCTCCAATGACAATTTACTCGGAGTCAAATTATCATATCAATCGAGTAGATAAACAAAGATGTGATCCAACCAGCACATAAATAATGAACATCAACATTTGACACAACTAGAGATAATATTGAATATAAGTAAACACTATAAAGAAATAAGAAAGGATTAGCCAAAGATCCTTGGAGTTGTGTGAGCAATGAGTAAATAATTGAAATTGTATGTAAGAATAGTCTGTAAATTGAGTAAAATTGATTTGACATGGCGGTTATCCCAAACTATTTACTAATAGACATTCCTTCTCTCATAATAAAGATAGTTTCTTCCCTCCTCCTCCTCCTCTTCCTCCTCTTCCTTGCACTTAATTTGAAGTGTGAGGCCACAGATAAACCTAAATCTAACATTTTATACTTTACGAGTGTGAATCATGACAAAAATATGAGAATGAGTAAAAAAAAGAATAGAACTATACAACATAGAGAAAAACATCAACATCAACTGCACCAACGGAGAGTTTGCAATCAATAAATCAATAAATTAAAGAAGTTATCTGTTATTATTGTATATAATGATGACTAATTTTTCAATAAACTAAGGTTAAGTATTTTTTTCATATTCAATTATTTTTGTCTTAAATTTGTATCACTCAATCTTTTGATGATGAATAATTAGGTCAAAGTAGTGAACAAGCTCATTCTCAAATTTTCACGAAGAAAGGGGAAGGCGCTAAGAGGATGTGGGTCAACCTTTATCTATCAATTCTATGGGCACTAAGAATAACTCTTTCAAATGTAATGGGGACATACATCTTTCAATTGAGTAAATAATGAAGTAGAATCCTTCTTTAAGACTTTATGCGAATAACTCTTCACTAGAGTTGAGTAACTTGTAGGTGAACATGTTGGAATGTGATGTTTCTATTCACTTTTTGAAAAGGATTGTTTATGTGGATAATTAGAAACTTTTAGATACATTATATAATAATTTAACCCTTATTTTCTTTTCAACTAATAATTTAAATTTTGAAAAAAAAAATGTTAAGTGAAGTAATTTGATAAGTTTTACTTTGAGGCAATAATAGTAAATTTCAAAACTATCTACGACCAATCTAGATATAGTAATCCTGCTATAGAATTATTAGGGATTGAAAAATATCCTAAAGTAAAAAAGATATGAAAAGAAAAACTTAATTAGTGAGGAGAAGCTTGGAGAGAACCCTAATTAAAAATTGGTTTCTCTAGTGTTTATTCAAAGCTTTACCTTCTTCATGATCTTAAACTGATGGTATTTAAAAAGTATTAGTCAAATTTGTTTAATGAAGTGCTTAACTCTACTTTTCATTCTCTAAAGGACCTAGACTTAACATGCATCAATGGTTTTTGAAAGTAGATAGAAAATTAGGATTTCTAAAGTTAGCTACAAGGATTACTTGTACCTTAGCGTTAAGCTTACTTACTAGATTTGATCCTACTGAACTATTAAATACTTAAGGAAAAATTGAAGGAAATTTTTATTAAGTCCACTACCTTAAATTAATGAAACCGAAATGAAAATTCTGGTGTTACTTCAGAGCAGGTAATGTTTAAATTTGGGGGATTTTGATATATCCTATAGCATGCTTAATTTCCTTTAACATTTAACACATGTTTTTCATGAAATTGCACTTTAAAGAAATGTATTTTTATATTTTTATTGCAGGTGAAACAGTTAGGAGGACTGGAGCTAAGCTGGAGTGAAATAGAGGCAAAATGGAGCACTTGTGGAACCATATGATTCCAGCACAATGCACCTAAGTGACAAACTTGGGCACTAAGGTGGTCTAGCCTAATGTCGTGGACCTAGCCTAGTGGAACTTAGGCACTAGACTTTACTCAGCAGACAAAGCCAATGGCGCCTGCACTGTGGCACCAAGGTGCCAAAGTTGCCTATAGTAGTTTTTGCAGTTACTTTGGCACAAATTTGGAAGTTAAGACGGGTCAGAGGTAGTTCTAACAAGTCCCCCCGGATCATTATGAAGACTTTAAGGAAGCCAAGGAAGGTAATTGAGGAGAGTTTAGAGTTAACTTTTACTTTTTCTTCATTTTCTTAGAGAGATTGGTGAGGGATTTGAGAGAATTCTATAAGAGAATACTGTTAACAGTGTAGAGAGCATTTTGAGATCATTTGGCGAGGAGTTTTCACCTATTTTCTTAGAGAGAAAGTTAAGTGTTCTAGTCTATATTATCTTATACTATTTGTAAACTCATTTTATATGAATATGTGTTTTTATAAGATGATGAATTGTAGTGTTTTCTAAATGCACTGTGAGTAGTTCTTTATACATTTCTCTTCTGATGAATTAGTTGGATGTGTAGGATAATGGAATGCCTTTAGAATATGTTTTTATTCATTAAAGTGATGGTTTTCTTTTTAGCTTAGCTTAGTTATCATTCTGGCCAAACGATATGTTAAAATTTGTTGCCATAAATACTTGGGAGAGTTATGCATGAACAACTAGGAAGAATCACATTGCATTAGTGGGCAAAGGAAAAGTAAACCATATGGCAAAGCAAATAGATAGGTAAAAAAGCTTTGATGGGTTCAAATTGGGATTTATAGGGTGACAAGCAGAAACACTAACCCAGTTGAACAGAACTTTTTTATGCACTCAGGAGAGAGTAAAGATAAGGATTGCTCCTATTTGCACTGGATACAACTTCTATTCTAAGTGTTTTGTTCCTATACACTAATTATGTCATTGCAAAGAAAGGGTTAGTTTTTATGAATTGATTTTTTTAGTTTATTTAGCTTTAGTAGAATTACCTTAAGACTAAATCAAAAGGATTAGTGATAATTTAGTAGGACTAATAAACACAATTTAAACCAAATTTTCTTCCAGGCTAAGACTCATTATAGTAGGACAAAAATTTTCCTAAGCTCAATTATCGCATTCTCTATGTGATATGTAATATGGGCTTAATAATTTGATATTATTGGTACGACACGTATACTTGCGTGAAACCCCTAATGCAAAAATTTCACCTGAGTTGGGAAAGGTATCAAGATATCGGCACTGTTTCCAAGGACAAAGGTGTAGTGCCATATTACTGCACAAATAAAGTTCCAAAATTTATTGTATTAGTTTAAGATTACAAGCAAGTACATCCATAGGTGTACCAGAAGAATATCAAGTTTTTTGCATCATTGCTAGGGACAAATGTGTAGTGCCACATTGCTACGCAAATTAATTTCTAGAAGTCATAGTACCTATTTAAGATTACAAGCAAGTACATCTACAGACACATCAGGAGAGTTTCAAAAGACAACAGAAAGAATGAGCGGCCAAGCCTCCGACTACTCCCTTCGAAGTACCTACCCTCACCACCCAAGACCCAGTCCTCCATTTCAGTTGCTCCATGGTTCTAAGGGAAGGAGGTCACTTCTCCATTCAATCTTATTCATTATTATTTGTAAGAAAAGAGTCGGCTAGCTAGTATCCACTTAGAATAACTGCTATTAGGATTCCCACAAGCTTGTTTTGCACAGTAGTCATTATAATAGGAACGTGTTGAAGCATAATTTTGACTACCTGCCATTCTAGTGATCCTCTAACTCATTCAATTCATTTGTATATAACTAATGTCAATATACCATTAAAGATTGGAGGAAAAAGAAAGCTTTACGTACTCATATATCTATATATTGAGGAAAGGATCTCCAAACATCTTCTCTCCTACTCTTACTGCGAGGTGCCTTCACCTTTCTGCAATAACAGTTGAGGAGAGACACTGATCTTCGTTCACTCTGGCCTCTTTCCACCCTCCTCGACACCTCTAACAAGCAGGTTTTACTGGCCTTCAGAGCTCACTCTTGTGTTTGGCTCAGAAACATTGGCCTCCCAACGAGGGGCCTTCCACACCTACCACTTGGAATCCTGAGATGAGCTGACTTGATTAGCCCACATAGGTTCAATACTCAATTGTCTATCTTTCCTAACCCCGTTCTTCTTTATAGAACCTGAGGGTCCGTAGCCACCCTTGGCAATAATCTTTAGGTCCATAAGGTGCTCTCTCAGATTGTTCAACATTGTGCAATTCAATTATCTAGAAAAGAATAGCAACAATGAATGTAATAGCTAGCTTATGACCCAAATTATAGAACATGTTGGGCACAGAATCCAAGAGAAAGATAATGATTAAATCAATTTTATCAAATTTACTACCAAGAAATGATAATAAATTCTTTATTCTTATCGTAGTTATCACTTTCAAGGAACAAGAAAATTTAGGGAACTAATATTTATACACCAAGCTGTCAACAAGAACAAACCAGTCAAGGACCAGACGACGGCTATACGATCGTGACGTCCTACCATCCTTACAACTAACCACGTGATCAAGAATCGACCGACACACTATGGTGAGAGATCTGAACGACAGAACACGCATGCAATCTTGACAGACAAAAGCACATGCGGGAAGCCTTGATCGAGGACAATCGACCGACACACTTTTACCATGGCAGAAAAGATCACCACTCGACCAGGCTCCTCACCGACCAACATAAGGCACGGTCGCCACTCAGTCGATCGCCTTAGTTGGTTGAATTCAAAGAAATTTACTAGCCAATTTCCGTCTTGTTAGAATTCAATTTGTAATACATATATTGTATGAAATTGATACTATTAATTCAATCATCAATTCTAATAAAAGTGGGTTCCATAACTGTTCCCCCCTTTCTGTAATTGTACAAAATACACCTCTATAAATAGGAAGCAAATACGAATAAAGGGACGTCTTCCGGTTTTCTCTACAAAAAATTTTGAACTTATTCTACTCTCTCTTTTTTCTTCCTTTGTCCAGTTATAACTCGGGTCGAGTTCACAAAGGATAATTTAGGATTCAACACATATATACATGCAAATCACACTTTCTGACAAATTTACATGCCTACCACATATTTTTACAAATTTCTAAAACTAATATCTAACTTTGATAATTTCACGCGCTATTTTCATGCATTTACATATCTAACACCTTTAGAAAAGATAAATTTATATTCGTACCATCTCATGCTCCTGTATTTACATATCTAAAACCTTTAAAAAAAATTAAATAGAAAGAGAAATTTACATGCATGTCATCTTTTGTTTACAAAGTTTTTTCAAAAAAAAAAAGGAAAATTCACATACTTGCCATTTAATTACTATGTATTTACATATCATACTCCTAAACTCAAATTTTTACTTGTTTATGCACAAACATCACACTTCCTCTCTCCATTTTGATTTTCCTCACAAGCTCTCCATACCTCAGCTCTCCCACCGCGAAGGTGGCAATCGAATCGCTACATAAAAAGATCGTCAAAATCCCCTAATAGGTTCTCCTCTCCACTTCCTCTCTTCTTCACTCATCTCTACTTCCATAACACAAATATAACGTTTTTACACTTTTAACACCTTAAAAAAATGTTTACCCGGATGCCATTTAATTTTAATGTATCTTACATATCTACCACCTAAACTTTTATGTTTACATACATGTAATTCAATTCCAATGTATTTACATATCGAACACTTGAACTTTAATTTTTTTTTCTTACATGTGTGCCACCTTAGCTACGCATGAAAAGGTTCATTTCAATTTTTTTTTTTTTCTTGAAGGGTGAAGTTAGAACAAGTAACATTTTTCTTATTTGATAGAAAAGATTTAGTGCTATAAATGTAAAAATTAAATTTTGGGTTTTAGATGTATAAATAAGCAGGAATTGGGTGGTATGCATGTCAATGCATCTAATAGAAAACAGAAGTCATCTCAAATGGTTCTTAAGTTCATTTACATGATTTCTACTTGAACCCTATGACTACATGCATGCTACTTTGCTCCAATATATTTTGCTTAGTCTAAGTATTCATGATTACATCATGCTACCCTACTCTTATGAGTTTGCATCTGATTACTTCTTGGATTTCATGCGAACATGCTGCCATGTTTTTTTCTTTTTCTTTTCTATGTTTGCAAGCTCGCATGCTTACGAGCTTTGCAAATTTACATGTTAGGCACTTAGGTCTTGAACTTTATTGAAAAAAGCACTAAATTTCACATGCTTAACGATCTCAAAAACTTAGGTCTCACCTTAATAAACATAAACTTAAACAAAAGAAAGAGGAACAGAAAAATAGAGGAGATGGAAGTGTAATAAATTTTCATATTAAAGTAAAACAAAAAATATATTAATTAAATAAGAAACCCTTTATAAAAAATATATAATAAATAAAAACCAAGAAAAATAATAATGAACAGATTTGAAAAAAAAGAAGAATTTACTAACATGCCACTTGATTCCAACATATTTACATAATTAATTCTCAATATTTGATTTTCTAAAATAAATGCATAGCTTTATTTTATAAACTTAAATTTATGTGAGTATCTTATATTTTAAGTATTTTAAAAATATTTGAATAAGAAGATATAGATTAATTTTCATGAGCTACAAACTTCTTCTTTCTTAATCAATAGAGCAAACCGATTCTAGCCACCAATCCGTCGGTCTTCAAGTTCAGTTTAACGAACACTAGCATGAACAAGATTTTCATAGAGTTGTCAATGTTAACCAAAGTGTTGTCCACCTGGCAGCCGTTGATCATCGTTGTCACGAAAAAAACATCATTGGAAAGATTCCCGTTCGATTCGTAAAAGTTATCGGTGAATGGTGACTATCCTTTAGAGTGAAGGAGGAAGCCCAAAATTCCCCCAACAACAAACTCTTCGAGCTGGCATATCAAGCGTGTTCTTTTACTCCTCCAAAGATAGCCGGTACAAACACAACGATGTAATGTATGGCATTGGCCCACACATGCTCATCCAAATTTTTTTTTGACCAGAGCCTTTCTGTTTATCTGGGTGTCGCTCAGGCAACAAAAATACTTTGAGCTCTCTGGCTTTTATCAGTCGCAAGATCAGGTTTCAAAGGTGTCTTCATTTCTATGTATTGTGATCATGATCTCAGTGGTAAGCGTAGAACTTCTTGACGTCTTGAAGAAATGCTTCTACTCTCATGAGGTTCCTTAAAGTATTCCTTATTTGGGATGGTTTCTTCTAACTCTTGCATTGATACCCTCAGGGGTATGGCTTCTGGCACTTGATGTTTTTTCATCGACCGCTTATGATAATGAGACATGTCATGGTTAGTATATTCTATTGACCGGCCCAATGGTTGTTTTGATCGGTCCACTTATTCTCTTGGGATGACCGAATGTCTTATGCTTGGAAAAAATTGGAGTTCGTTTGTCTTCTCTCGATTTCCATTTATTGTTCCGATGGGCCCTCTTTTGTGGGAAAAAATTAGAAGAATTCACCTTATGACATGAGGACTCGTTGATGTACTCCTCTGCAAAAATTTGACCATATTTTCCATATCCAACAATTTAGTGAAGGTTTTTTTTGTTGTAGACCTAGACATATCTAATTCTCTTTCCCTTCCATCCCTAGAATAAGGTTGTATGTGTACTGCAGCATCCGGGCCCCTCACCTCCAACATATCCTTCTAGA
Organism: Phalaenopsis hybrid cultivar; assembly: GCA_002079205.1. NCBI lineage: Eukaryota > Viridiplantae > Streptophyta > Magnoliopsida > Asparagales > Orchidaceae > Phalaenopsis > Phalaenopsis hybrid cultivar. The sequence goes on along the minus strand of JXCR01137677.1, from coordinate 135,818 downwards.
ATCAAGTTATGTAGGCATACATGCTATCATGCTGCCCTTGCCTAACCTACCACAAAGCTTCCAAGATTTTATGAGGATTCTATGTGCTGGAAATTTATGCCACAAACATCCTCTTAAACTCAGCAAAAGAGGTGATTACCCTGGCAGGCGTGCTGGGTAATTTGTTAAACCACCCGAGGGACAATTTCCTCGATGTTGTGAAGAAAAGAAAACACTTCAATGCATAGATAATCGTCAGTAGGAAAACAAATGATTTGAATGATTTGATGTGACCGATCAGATCAGATCTATCCTTTCAAGAATCAAGCACCGGAACTTTAACTTTTCTGGGGGTTCAGCAATATAGATCTGAGGAGAGAATGCATTTCTCAAGTGGTGCTGGGTCACCATGCACCTGAACTGCTACCTATTAATCAAAGCAAACCCATCACTATCTTTGTACTGTGGATCTCTAACCATTTCCTCTTGTAATGATGCCCTACGACCATTTAGTGTTAGTTCTTCTCCGCAAGGGTTTTTTGTCTTAGTGGGATTGTTCTTGAAGATTTTGATCCCTTCCACTGGCTAGTGGTTCCCAAGTCATGTCTATCATCTAACCAAAAATTTAGTCTCTCAGTTCTTGAATTTGCTATTGCACAAATTCTTTGGTACACTCCATGCTTGTTGTGTCTCCCTGATGAGCTTCTTTTTTACTGTTGTCCTTCTTTTCTTGCTAGTAGCATGATCCACACTCAACACATTTTTGAAGATGTTGAATCTAAATCTGAGTCTTTTATGTGAATCAAATATAAGAAATATAGCTTTAAATGAGAGAGAGAGTAAGAAGAAGAGGTAGAGCACACAATGGAGTAGAATTGAAAGACATTTAATCTTCATTTCATTAGTTATTTACTTTATAGATGAGCAACCTATTTATTGGCAAGGGGGTGTGAGACAAACAATTACCATCTTTCCCTTATTTTAATAGAAGAAATTACAAGTTAATTTAGTCTTAAAAAATAAATAAAGCCATAAATAAGTAAATAAGCAAAAAGTATTCAGCCCATCAACACCCACCGCTCAATCGTCTACGGCCACCAATCCTTGAATCATTGAGGCTCACTCGATAGAATCTGTTAGATTTGGGTAGCTAGTCAGCTTGAATTATCTGTCTATCATTTGAATCCTTGCTCGATCCTCCTGGCTGGCCAGTCGATTCCGTTGGTCTTTCTGTCGACTTTAAATAGTGCTTCGAGGGAATCATAAGACAATAGACCTTGCAGGCTGATGCTCGATTTTTGTGTGTTTTTTTATAAATATTTTTTAATATTAAAAAACACACACATAACAGTGCTAATAATAAATATACAATTCAAATCCAAACAAAAATAAATTTAGTGAAAATAATTTTATTTTTTAAAATCTTGAAAATGTCAAACCTATAATAATAACGCAAGTATACGTATTGCTCAAATAATAAAGAACTCTAATAGAGTCATAGATATTGATCCCACAGGGAAGTTAGAAATGCTTATGAATAAATTCTTTTCATTATAACGTAAAATACAATTAAAATTACAAAACTTAAATAAAAAATTAAAATATAAAGTAATTGAGTGTATTCTAAATAAAATGTAGTTAAACGCGCTATGTTAACTAAACTAATTGCTAAACTTTAAAAGTAAACTTATGAAAACTAAACAAAGTTTCTTAGACGAAGAGTTCAAATTTAAGAAAACATCATTACCCTTTACAATAAGTATATGGATTGTAAGAAAATTTAAGTCATTTATATATATATATATATATATATATAATTATTTTGTGTCAAATAACAGCAATCCTATTCTTTAGCTTTGTTGGCATCAATTTTTGATGTCACGAGTGTAGGGTGTCCACCTGCATGACTCACGATAGCTCACACTCTGTTTGTAACATCTAGTAGTTCAGACACCCACCCGGGAATTTTAGGCGTGTGTTGAGAGACATGCAGTCATGGTCAATCTGCTAAGCTATGGCTTTCGCCTAGGTGAAGGCTGGTCGACATTTCACGCATCGGAGAACTCTGATGGTGTTGATAAATATTATTTACCGCACCACCAAAAACTAGCTCTAATTAACCCAATCATCAATAAAGTTGTCCAGATGATCTCGTACGACAAAATGGACCACACTAGTGCGTCTGAAACGTCGATTTTACTTAAGGGGACCATCATTTCAAAATGATTATGCATCTGGGCTAAAAATGGCAGGATGGCAATTGTTAAATTGATAATAATTATTATTATCATTACTAAATTATTAATAATATTATTATTATATTACCCTATATAATATCGCTTCCCACCTCTCCCCTACGGATCGCGACTTAGAGCTGCCACCTTGCTCATTCGCGAACTCTAGCCACGCAACATTCTCCCTCGTCGCTCCTCATGCCACATACCTTACCGCCAGACATCCCTCCACGTGCCGCTACTTGTCGTCCCTTACTCCTCAGTCAAAGATCAGTTCGGGAAGCCTGAATTCCTTTCTAACGGCTGACCTTCCAACGTGCCGCCTGATCTTCGCCCGGCGAGCCTCGCTGACCTCCTTCTTCATGGAGTCGCCTCCTCTTCACGCTACTGAGCCTGGTTTCCCCTTCTCGAGCTCCTTTTTGTCACTCCTTGGTGCCGAAGGCTGCTGGCCCTATCCTCCCTTCTTGTCGACGATTGAAGGCTTATTGCAGACAGAATCCTCATCAATTCTCCGCCTCGCTGGCTGCTACCTCCTTCTAGCCCGAGACAACAGCTCAATGGGTCTCCCTTGCTAGATTTGATGATGCCCTAACCGACGCATTTTTTTCAGTTGTTATGCACATGCGTCACACTCCTCTTTGCTATCATGTTCCCTTGCGGCCAGTGTCCCGAGTCAAATTTTTATATGATTTGATGTTTATTTTCAAAGCCTTTGAATTCCTCACTAACTCCTACCCTCACTGGCTCTTTCTGTTGTCCTGTGAACATTCTGCAAGGTACACTGGCACACAGACAGGACACCGGAGACTCGACTGGCTTGCTTTTAGCATAAAGAGAACGCATCATCAACCGTCGCGATGGTAAGATCCCTTACCTCCTAGCTAGCCTTAGGAACTGTGGAGTCTAGGCATATGAGTTTGATTGCCTACACGGGGTGTGTGCAGCGGTGTAAGTCGGCACGAAGACGTGCCTGCGTGATGGATCATTTGGTTTTCCTAGAGCCAGCATATAAGTTAGGACTTCCTGGCATGGTCAAACACCCCTTGTAGAGTTGAGTGTTTCTCCTTTGGTGTGAGTCTTAGCACAAGTTTCGATGGCTTGCATGTTACATCTTGTATGCATTAGCTTGCGTGATCATTGTCATTTGCTCTTGTTGCACTTCTTTGAGCCACTGCTACCGCGACACAACCATCTCTTTTGGTCACTGCCACCACAGCACGCCTTCTTGGGACCGCTGCCGCCACGGCACACCCATCACTTTTGGTTACTCCCGCCTCAACACACCTTTCTTCGGGCCGCTGCCTCTATGGCACACCCATCTTTTGGTCACTGCCACTACGACACACCCATTTATTCAGACCGTTACCTTCACGACTCGTCCATCTATGGGTCATTGCCGCTATGGTACACCCATTTGTTTGGGTTGTTGTCTCTACAACATGCCCATCTTTTCTTGAGTCACTGACCCACGGTACACTCATCACCTCTGTCATTTGACTATTTGCACCTACATTTTCTTGTTTTCATGGACTACTCATTAGGAGAGTGACCTAGCGTCAATTGTGATGCCTTTGCGAGCATTGCTTTCTGGGTCAATCTTGGCAAGCAATACATGTTAAGTCATCGAGATTGACACAAGTATGAATGTGCTAAAGATCTAATAGATCTAACTTGTGCCACCATCCTCGTGATACCCTTTAGATCATTGATTTATTTAGGATGGGGCTGGTATCGTGACCTCGTAAAAGTTACCAAGATTTCCCTGCACTTAGATACTAGGATGACTCACTTTTCATTAGATAGTGTACTAGGCTAGGATTTAGGGTTCTAGGTAGTCTTTTTGATGTTTGACTATTGTTCTTTGCTGGATTGGTTGCTCTAGCCAAACATCTTTCTTTCGCATTATGCTTATGGTGTGACTGCATGTTGCATATGTGTGGTAGTGTATTAGGGTATGTTTCTGCAAAGAGCCATGCCTATTTATGCACACACACACAAGTATTGCTATGGGGCAGCATGTGATGATTTCTGACCCTTTTGCTTGCAGATGCTATTTAGATCCTCTACTTTTAAGGCATGGCTCATGATACGCTATTTACATGTGAGCTTTCCCACTGAAACTTATTTTCATGCATGATTGAGTCTTTTTCATTTTTCTATATAATTTTTGGAGTCTAGGAGAGTCCTATAATAGAAATAAAATACGGGCACAAGTTCTGAGGGGTTTGACTCCAAAACTACATGGAGGGGAATATGAACAGATACTCGTGCCCTGTATCTTAATTCTGTAATTTATATTGATGTATACAATTAGGACTGGGCATGTATAAGTGGAGTCCAACAACCTTTTTCTTTTCTGGGATATAATGTCGACCCAGTGACACCGACCTATTTATAATTTTGATTTGACTTCTTTTACTTTTTGCATCATGTTGCATGTCTGCACTTGCATGTGTTTTCCTTATTTCTTTCTATGGTTCATCTGGGATTTCATGATGAAATATAGGCTATGTAGGACTTAAATTTCTAGTTTTCTACAAAATCATAAATAAAATATTCAAGATAATTAAAATTTATGATAAAAATATTTAGGATTCAAAAACTGTAATTTTTATTTCTTGCTTATATTAATAGGGTCTTCGCAATACTTAAGGACCACTCTAGATAACTGCATTCATATTTGCATGTCTCGAGGAGGAGTCATATTGATTCTCCAACTTGACTGACCAAACATACATTTATATAGGTGGTTGTCTAGTGCGCCTAGGGTTAAGAATGCTCTCCGACTCAGATGGGATGAAAGTTTTTTTTTGTTTGGAGCTTTTCGAGCTTTGTAGCTGAACCTCCACTTTCTTTTCTTTCCTCAAACATCCTCGCCACTTCAGGAGGTATACGTCTCACCTCTTGGAGCTCTAGCTTATACTCATAAGATAGAGTTTCCTTCCTTTGAACTTAGGGATACCGAGGTTCTTGTGAATGATGTAATGCACGGATTGCTAACTGGGGATCTTAGGACATGTTGGTTCGACCCACGACCAGGAAGACTTAGTCCTAATAGCTGTGTATGACAGGTTTGTGGTACCTCAACCCAGTTACCTCGACCATTTTAGGATTATTCTACCTTCCAGTTATTGAGCCCCGCTCTGCCATATCACTCCTTGACTTCATTAAAATCATTTTGATGGCTTGAAGCCGATGAGTTGTCGCCCATTTGAGATACGATGAATTGTCCTTTGCTCTTATGTCTCGAACATGCTTCGAGATGTTGGGATATCTCCGTCAAGATGATTTAGGTTATTTTAGGGGCTCTATATGCTAATGAGCCGCTGCCCATCCTGGATGTGAGAGACTCACTCTTTGCGAGATCGGTTAGTGTGAGCTTTGAAGCATCGGGACTGTTCCCGCATAGAATACCCATCCTTTGAGTTCCCATTGCCCCAGGTTCACGATAATCCAAGCGCAACTTATTTTAATAAGAGTATTCTTGGGTACCCCCATAGATGTTATTAACTAAGTGGGATACGTCCCCTTGGGAGTGCTCTTGACCCAAGAATAAGCACCTACACCTGACTCTCTGACTTTTGGTAGTTTACGTAGGCATTCTTTGATAGATATTGGTTTAAGGTGGTTTCACCCGATTTTATTTGGGCACACAATCTGATCCTATCTTTGCAAGGTTTACTGCATGTAGGTTGCCACGTTTTGTGTTTTCTCTTGTTTGCCGCTTTATCATATGTCCCACCTATTCTGTTCCTCTATTTTGCGAGCATTCATATGATTCAAAAGAGAGAATTATTCGAAAAAGGGAAGTATTGGTCCCTGAATACTTTTAATATGCACAGTACAACAATAATTAAGATTATAATTCACTTATATTTCCTTACTTTGTAATAAAACCAAAAACATGATCCTAAAGAAAAATAAGAATTTAACTTTTAATTTATATATATTGAGATACTACGGAAGTGTACGTATCATTATCAAGTAAAATAGGACTTTTTGATTAAGACCTGAATATTGAACCCACAGAGAGAATATCCAATATGCACTATTGAACAACAAAATTTCTATTTTTAATAAAAAGATAATTATCTAAACTAAAGATGATCTTTTGTAGTAATGAAAATTTAAATATTATTGAAATTTTTAATATTTTGATAGAACAATAACAATTTAAAAAGATAACTAAGGTTTTTGAAGAAGAAAAATACTAATCATGAAAATATCTTTCTTCTTGTTATAAATTAGAAATAAGTATAGGAATTCTATTGTGGAAGTATGCAAATTGTGTTGTGCCGAATAGGAGCAAAAACATTCTTTACCCTTACTAGAGATGCTATAAAGAACATTGGTTAATTTAAAGTTTGAATAGTTCTGATTACCGGTTAGGCAGGGAAGATACTAGCTCTCACTCTAGAGTTCCCTCAATTCCCCCACCTGTGGGCTAACATCTCGTATCAGAACCTAAAATAATAAACTAAGTTGGGTTCTTTAACCTGTCACTTTAAAGTCCTCTAACTCTACACCCTTCAATGAATATTTCCCTATTTATTTGCACTCAATCATATGAACTATATTCTCATTCATACAACCTCATGTGATTCTTTCCAATTGTTGACTGAGACAATACCTGCTCGGTCCTTACATGTTCTCACAACAAATTTTAACATTTGGATTGACTAAATCAAAAAGTAATTGAAGTGCATCGATTTAAATCATCGCAACTTCTTCCATCATTGAAGATCAATACTTTCCATAACTTCCATCCAAAATTTAATTACTTATTATTTTAAGAAGAAAGATAAAGAAAACTACTCAGAATCCATGGAGAAAACAAAACCACTCTTTAGTTTAAAAGAAGAAATCATTGTCAAACCAAGAACAAGTTTCAATTAAAACCAAAGTAGTCTTAAAAAAAGATAAAAACTTATCTCAAGTCCTCCACCAAACTCTTGAAGTTCCTTTGATTTTCTTCTCTTAACAATCACTCAAAATAAACTAATAAAAGGGATAAAATAAATATAAAAGTGGTGCCTGAAAATCTCTCCGAACTAACTCCCTAAATGAGAACTTTCAAACTTTCAAATACTTTCAGGTCTCTTTTTTAAGTCTTCTCTTCTTTCTTTTATAATTTTCCAAAAGGTGGCTTGGTTTCTCTTCAAAATATGTTTAGATTTAATGTATTTCCCCAAGAGATGCATCCTTTGGTGATAATTTTCGTCCATGGTGGTTACAACCACCTATTAAGGCAATGGGTGCCTCAAAAACCTCTTCAAAATTCACAGAAACCAAAATTAAGCCCGGGGCCTCTGACCCTTAGTCGCGGCCTTCTGTGTTTAACAGATACTTAATCAACAGATCTGGCGCTTAGGCGCCAAAATTCTTTTGCACATTTTTTACTTTTTTGCTCTAAATTTGATTTATTTCCACTTATTGAAGCAGTTTTCGCCCTTTTTACCTGTATCTAAAAGAAANTATATATATATATATCTGTGTGTGTGTGTGTGTGTGTGTGTGTGTGTAAAAATACTATATATTTTAGGTGTATCGAAATCACCCAAACTTAAAATTTTACTTGTCCTCAAGTGACATTTCAATATTTGAAAAAAAAATGTGTATGATATGTATATGAGTTTCGTTATGAGTTACTAAAATTTTGATTTAGAAATATAGCAGTCTAATTTAGAAAAAAATATTTAGTAAATGAGACCCACTTAAAATTTAGAAATTCTTAATGTTAAGAAAGATGAAAATATGAGTTTCTATCTCATTCATAAATATTTTGTGGATTTTCTAAATTTAGAATTTAGTTCTTTTATTATCTCAACTTAAAAATTTTCATTAAAAATAATTTTACTTACTATATTATATCTATAAACTTATGAGTTTCTCAAGTCTTATACATTAAAAAGATAAAATGTAGAACTAATTTTTGATTATGCACTAATCCTCAAGCTTCTCCTTCATAATTGTTTTTCTCTTTTTCTTTTTCTCTTTCTTTTCTTTCTCTTTTTTTCTTTTCTTTTTCTTTTCTTTCTTTTTTTCTTTTCTTTTTCAAGCAAGAATTACTATTTATGGATAGACCTTTAATGATTTTGAATTCCACTTCTCCTTTTCTAAAGCACTATATCTTGATAGGCCTTTAATGATTTTGAATTCCACTTCTCCTTTCCTAAAGCAAAGTTCTGATATAAAACTTTTACTTATAAATATAATAATAGTTTTGAAAATTATTTTAATAAAAGAAATTTAAGTATTAAAAATAAAAGTCTAAGTTATCTAAATTTTTTAAAAATACAATTTTCCTTACTAAATATAGTTACTTATATTAATCATTTTCTCATCTAAAAACTTTATAAATTAATTTTTTTCTTCATTACTAAAAATTTTAACTAAATTTTCTTACTCATTTCTAAAACCAAATTTTACTTCCCTAATGTAACTTCATATACATAATCAATTCTTTAATTTTCAAATCAAATTCACTTGTAGCACATTTGAGAACAAATAAAATTTTAGTTTTGAAAATATTTTTCATCCTCCCAAACTTAAATTTTTAATAGATTAAACAATTCAACATCAGATATATATAAGCAGAAATGAAAATTTAAAATAACATAATAACATGAATTTTTAAACCTTAATGATATAAGTATAAAACTAAAAACAGGAGTAAAATTAATTTTTGATCAAATTTTCTATACTTTCATTTCAATTTAACATGTAGAGATTCAATAGACTTCTATGCAGTGGGTATAAACATAGAATTAAACTAACACACTAACTTGATTTCACGATCTCAGCAATAACACAAACAAACTAACATGATAAAAGAAAAATACAGGGTAGTCGTTTCAGAAATTTAAATTTTAGTTCTAAGTTAACTAGATTCTTAAACTTTTCAAAAGACATAGAATCAAGTTGAATCCTAATTTAACTAAAATAGTATTAAACACACATCAACAATTACTACCCTAGAATGTTAAAACAAGCCACTAACAAAACATACCATCACAATAACAATATAAAAGGTCCCAAACATAACATAGTACATAGTCCAAATCAAAACAAAACAAATGTAGCAGTACTACATCACATAGTTTTCAACATAAACAAACATAAAAATATCTTAATCCTACTCCTCATCCTCAGAATCACCGCTATACCACTTTTCTGCAGGATCATAATCAGGATATTGAGGAAATTGCACTCCTGAGTCACCTCTAATCAGTCTCTCCAAAGATGAGTGGAATTTCTCTTCATAATCACACTTTCTCCTATTATAACTATTAGTATGATCTACAAAACACTCTAAATTTTGTACCTTATCAATAGTAAAATTGATATTATCCATCATCTTCTGTAATAACTCATCTTGGGTATCAGTAGACTCACCTCGAGATGTAGAAGCATGTGTGGTAGATGGTCTAGATGTAGAAGCAACAGAGGTAAAAGCAATAGACATCTCCTTTCCATAACTTTTGGAAAATTCTCCTCTCCAACCAAAAATTGAATGCTCAGAATAAGTCTTCACATTCACCTTAGTGATGTGCTTTAGAGGTAATAATACTTCCTCCCAGCTATCATATTTAACTCCAGCCTGCTCACACAAAGAAAAGATCAAGGAAGAAAATCCCATACCTGCAGTTGTAACAGTTGTAGCAGAACTGATGATAGTCTGACATATTAAAGCTCTAATGTTGATGAGTTTTCCCTCCTGAATATAATAGTTCAACGTCGTTCTTTCTCTGGTCACTTCACTGATATGATTGGTCAGAAGCAGATGAGCAGAAATGGAATAGTGTCAGGCCTTTGAAGGTGAACATAACTTTGATGTTGGGAAGTTAACTCTCCTTTCATTAGTTATCTTCCAAAGTCCTCTCCCAACAGTCAAGTCAGAAATAATCTCGTTTAATTTCGCTTCAGTTGGACTATAAATTGTATAAAAACATAACGTATCCGGTGGTAAATGGTAAAACATGTTGATTACCTCTGTCGAAAAAGGTATCAACTTCCCTCGAACCATGACTCAATTTTCTTTAGCTTCAGGGAGATTTGCATAGAACTCCCTCACATCAGATATAACTGTCACAGTAGAGAAACAAAAGAATTGTTCCCACCATCAGCGAACAATTAAATCTTCCACGTCTCCACCTGAATTTCTAAAACATCACTCCTGAATTAGTTTGCGTGATTGCAATGCATCACTATACCGATCTTGAGATTTTGAACTAACAAATTTACTCAAATCAAAAGGGGCTTTGCCTTTGCTCCTCTTCATTCTTGGTGCCATTCTACAAATTTGATAAATTCCAACAATAACTTCAAAAATCAAGTTTAAATTTCTAAACTAAACTTTCAAAAGCACAAACTAAACTTCCCATACAATTTCCATAGATTTTTCCTCATTTTTCACCATGAAAAATGAATTTTTGAATTTCTCCAAATGTGCTCAAAATACATAGAGAAACTCCCAAATTTTTACATAGAAGTAAAGCTCTTACCTCAAAGAACTTGGATCTAGTAAATTTCACTTGATTCCAACAAGAAATCTTCACTTTAGATATGCCCTAGCCCTCAAAAATCACAAACTCGAGAGAAAGAAGGTGACGGTGGAGTTAAAAATGGTGATTTCTGGCTCAAAAACTCACTTTTAATAGTTCACGAACCAATTTTCGTGAACCGACGCTTAAGCGCGGGTAAGTGGTGCTTAGACGCTGCCTCTCGGGTTTGCGCGCGCTTAAGCACGAGATGTGGCGCTTAGGCACTAGTACATGATTCTCAAAAATTTCAAATTAAATTAAAATGCACCAATTGCATAAGTAAAACACCCCTAAATGGTCTCATAGCACTTATATGACTATTTTCAACTTCCTGTAACTCTCCTTTATCTCAAAATTCTCCTTAATAACTATTTCAATTTGAGGCTAAAACAACTCAAAATTTCACACAAACAAACTTATATTAATTCACAAATGAGTACAAATACATTTAAACATTTAGTTTTCATTCCAAATAGTCTTGAATGAGAAAATTTTCCTAAATACAAACACTTAACAATCTTTCACAATTAAACACCTAAGTAACACAAACACTAAAAGCAAGTCTTAAACACAAAAACACTTAAAGAAAATAACTTTAAACACACAAAAACATAACTTCAAACATAGAACCTAATTCCATTCTTCATTAGAAGGAACAAATTCAGGTCTTTCATTAGTCTCTTCTGAGGCAACTAAAATATAAAGTTGATAAAACGAACAGAGGTGATGTGCTCTGATGCAATATTCTTCAATCCACTTTTTTTTTAAGAAACATCTCCTTATCCGCTTCCTCTATATAACTAGTGTGGCTAAATTTCATTTTACATTGTCATCCAATATGCTCAAGATGTTGTGGGCATTATTTCGGGGTTGGTTTGTGGGGAGTTGCCCGTAAGAAGTTGTCATTCGCTGGAATCAAAATCCCCTTGCCCGCTTTGGAAGGACATTGAAGTATGAAATCAAACTGACCCCATATTTTTCATATTTTAAAATGAAAGAGCACTGTACCTCAACTCCTGTATCTATCCTGAAGGATAAACACAAGACTTGAGGATGAGGCTTGATTAAATTAATTAAGGAAAGTATGACGTCCGTCTGGCCACAAGAATTGAGGATGATGGTCGATCAAATAAACTAAGGAAAGTATGACGTCCGTTTGGTCTAAAGACTTGAGGATGAGGCTCGATCAAATAAACTAAGGAATATATGACATCCGTTTGGTCTACAAGACTTGAGGATGAGGCTCGATCAAATAAACTAAGAAAAGTATGACGTCTGTTTGGTCTGCGAAACCTTTGTATTTGCCGACAAGTTCCCCTATTTAATATAAAGGATTAAATAGGGTTTATAATAAGCTGGGTTTAGACATGCTTCCTATAAGGGCAAGCCCCTATAGTTAATTACATCTCAAATGACCAAAGTCATCTAAGAAGAATCTAGATAAAAATCAAGAAAATATTATCTCCAAGGGGTTTCAAAGGGTATGACTCTTCAATGAGATCTAGCGTAGAGGTGTGAAAGGGGATTGGTTTGAATTTGGAACATTTTATTGTAGAATCCAAAGGAGGAAGAACCAGGGGATGTCATGGATCAAGAGGAGAACCTCGGTGACTTCCCAAGCTATCCTAATGTTTGGCTTCAGTTTTGAGGAGAAAAAAAAATTTAAGTATTTCATCCTACCAATTTTATTAGTTAGGACTTACATTCGTGTGAAATCATCACGCAAATAGCCTTGAAGATGTGAGGGTTTAGGTCATGACAAATTACAATCTCGGAATCCTAAGGCGAGTTAGGGCTTATATTGTATAGCAGGGTCATGCAAAGGCCTAAAGATAAGGTGAGGATTTACATTGCAAAAGCGAGCAACCTCAAAGTCCTATGGCTTTGTTGTTTAAGTCTAAGGAAGGAAGATCAGTTTAGTTGGGGAAGACAGGTTTTGTTGTTGAAGATGGCCGTGCTACCCACCATGCTAGTCCCCAGCTCCTTGTCGTGACGAGTTTGAGTTTTTTAGTGTGTCAAGTTATAATGTCTAATCAGGTGGCCCTATAGTGAAGTTCTTTAAATTTTATGAGGGCATATTAAAGTTGATTAGAGTGACACCGGTTAGGATCTAGTTCTTTAAATTTTATGGGGGCATGTTAAAGTTGATTAGAGCGACACAGGTTAGGATCCTACATAAATTTTATGAGAGCATATTAAAGTTGATTAGAGCGACACCGGTTAGGATCCTACGGTTCTCTCTAAATTTTATGAGGGCATATTAAAGTTGATTAGAGCGACACCGGTTAGGATCCTACGGTACCTTAAATTTTATGAGGGCATATTAAAGTTGATTAGAGCGACACCGGTTAGGATCCTACGGTTCCCACGTTCCGGTATGAGGGCATATTAAAGTTGATTAGAGCGACACCGGTTAGGATCCTACGGTTCCCTCGTTCAGGCATGATTAGAGCGACACCGGTTAGGATCCTACGGTTCCCTCGTTCCAGCACCACTATTTTCTATTAGATTCACTTAGTCCTATTAAACTCAACTTAATGAGTTCCATAATTTCATTTAAACCGTGGGAAGCCTCGTTAGCAATCAAGGTTACCTCCTCTGAGGGATTCCCGATCATCCAATAGAGACATCTTAATTTTGTTGAACTTGTGGTTTTGTGTGATGTTTGTGATTAAATTTTGAGTTGTTTTATATTTTGAATGCTGTGGCGGTGAATTTTTTCTTGGTTGATTTTAGTTTTGGATTTGGGTTATGGTTATGGTTAACATGAAAGTTTATGTTGTTTTCATATATGTGAGTATAAAAAGAAACAACGTAAGCATAAAGCTTGTAAGGAAAAGGGCACACGAAAGACGGTGCAATGTGGTGCTTAGGTGGAGAACAGAAAAGCTCTTCAATTTGATTTGGATGAGCTGGCCTCTAGGTTTGATTTGGGTGAGGTGCCATGTGGGTGGCTCTTGATTTTGAGATTTTCTAGCCACTAGGCTGGCCGACTAGCCAGATGGAGGTGGCTAGGAGCTCAGGGAACCCAGAGGAATCCATCACAACAATTTAATGCAAATGTTCTTTGATTTAACAAAGATATCTTAAGCATGTACATTTTTGGAAATAATATCCCTTAATTTGGGGGTCCTTTGGTCCATGGTTTGATTTTGGTGGTTTCATAGTGTTTGGACTGGTCACTAAGTCCAACTAATGGCTGGGGTGGATTTAATTTGGTGACTTTAGAGAGGTTAGGTCACATTTAGTGCATGGGTCCAAGTGGGTGCAAATGACCAAAACTTGAATTTGGGCGAGGCTAGCCATGTTAATTGGCTAAAATAAATATTAAATTTGGTGTATACGATCTTAAGGAACAACTTTGGTGAAGAATGGAAGTGGTTTTGAGCTCAATTGAAGGGTTAATTTAAGGGAATTTTGAACCTTAATCAATTTGGTTATGTTGGGCTAGGCTTGGGTCTAGCTTGGGTTAGCCTTGGGCTAAGTCCAAATTGATTGTTGTAAATTGTCAATAGGGACCTCATGAATAGTTTTCAACATGAATTGGATTCCAATTTGGAGGTTAAGGCAATCAATTGGGTGAAATTTGGGGACTTAGCCAATTTGGGGCTAAATTTGGGAATTTTGGATTTAGGCAAAAATCAAATGGATATGAGGCTTCACCAAGGCCAATTGATGGTTGATTTTGATGTATAGAAATTTTATAAAGATTTTTCAGCATTAATTGAGGCCAATTGACTGGACTATGGGTTCAATTTGGTGAGATTAGGTCATATGGTAAAAATTGGTGCTTTAACCTAACTGAAAATTGGGGTCAAATCATGGGCTAATTAGGCTTGGATTTGGTTTAGTTTGGTCATATAAAAAGTTAATTTGAGTTTAGGATTGGTATTGGGGTCTATTGAGATCGAATTGATGGACATTTGAGTTGAATTTGGGGAAATTTGGGCCCTTAAAGGCAAATTTGGGTATTTTTGATAAAGATGGTAAAATTTGTCAAATTGAGTTATGCAGTAGTTAAGAGAAATGAAATTGAGAATATTTGGGATTTATTGGGATTTTTTTAGGAATTTTTGGAATTTTTAGAATTTTGGGCCTAAGAGTTATTGAGGTACCAACCATCACCAACAAGCCATGGACCGAAGAAAACCCCATTTTGGGTCCTCTATATAGCAGTCTTAGCTAAACTATAGTCTAAGGGCTAGTGGGTTTAGGGGATGATCTACATGAGTATTCCAAAAGATCAAGAGTTCTAGGCTAGAAATTTGAGTTTAGGGTTGTGAGTGATTGTGAGTGTTGATGAGTGTAGTGAGTACCCTAGTTCCAGACCAACACCCAGGGTCAACCCTAAGGTCCAATAGTCCTAAGGTTGACTCATCTTGAGTTTCCCCATAGTGACCCTACCTACTAAGTGCTAGAGGTTATGACAAATATGTGGAACTTCAAGTTGAGTAGAGAAGAGTTTGGAATTTTTAGTGGTGAGGGTTCCAGATCTGGTTTTCTAGGAATAGTCAATAAGAAAGTCTTATGGCTAGACCTCAGTCTACTAAAAGGGAAAAACTAAACCTCAACCAAAAGTGAGGTCAACAAATGGACCCCCGATAGGTGTGGTGTGCTTGGCAAGCACACCGAGAGTATTGGCGTTGACCGACAAGATCAATGAAAACCAATACAACCTCTAAGACAAGAGACCCAAAAATATGTGTAGGGTTGTGTGTGTGATTTGTTTCTGCTGGGGAATTGGCAGGTGAGTGTTTGATCAAGTCAAGAAGTAGGGACTCTCGCTGGGGATCGTAGAGTGGTCTTTGAGTTATGAATTTCTAAGATTTCCAAAGGATGGGAGTCAGTATGTATGTACTAACCCCGAGGTGGGAATTGAAATTTAAATGTCAATTCAAAAATAGAGAGAGAGAGTCAGAATGTAAGGACCAACCTTGAATGTAATGAATCAGAAATGTAGGACTGAGAATTGAAATGTATATCAATTCTCAAAAGAGAGTCTCGGAATGTAAGGACTGATCTCGAATGTAATGAATCAGAATGGTAGGGTTGATTCGAAAATGAGAATTAACATGTAGGTCAATTGTCAAAAGAGTGACAAAATGTAGGACTGATTCGAAAGTGAGAATTGAAATGTAGGTCAATTCTCAAAAGAGAGTGTCTGAATGTAAGGACCGACCTCGAATGTAATGAATATAAAAAGTAGGACTGATTCGAAAGTGAGAATTGAATTGTAGGTTATCTCTCAAAAGAGAGTGTTGGAATGTAAGGACCGACCTTGAATGTAATGAATCAGAAATGTGGGACTGATTGAGAAGTGAGAATTGAAATGTATGTCAACTCTCAAAAGAGAGTGTCAGAATGTAAGAACTGACCTCGAATGTAATGAATCAGAAATGTAGGACTGATTCGAAAGTGAGAATTGAAATTTAGGTATCGATTTCAAGGAGAGAGTCAAAATTTAGGTATCGACCTCGAAATGTGAGAATTGGGATTTAGACAATGACTCAAAAATGAGAATTAAAATGTAGGTAATCAATTCCGAGATGTGAGAATTGAAATATAGGTATAAATTCGAAGATGTGAGAATTGAAATGTAGGTATCAATTTGAAGATGTGAGAATTGAAATGTATGTATCAATTCCAAGGAGAGAGTCAAAATTTAGGTATCGACTTCGAAATGTGAGAATTGAAATGTATGTATCAATTCAAAGACGAGAAAATTAAATTGTAGGCATCAATTCAAAGATGTGAGAATTGAAATGTATGTATCAATTCCAAGGAGAGAGCCGAAATTTAGGTATCGACCTCGAAATGTGAGAATTGAAATGTATGTATCAATTAGAAGACGAGAGGATCGAAGTGTAGGTATCAATTCGAAGGAGAGAGTCAAAATTTTGGTATCGACCTTGAAATGTTAGAATCAGGATTTAGGTATTGATTTGAAGATGTGATTTGAAATTTACAAAGAGCTTGTGGTGTTGGATTTATAGAAGTGTGTCATGTGGAAATGTTGATTTTGTTGAAGAAGATTTGTAGAGCTTTGTGCAGAATGCAAAATTCTGCAGGGATGTGAAGAGAGTTAAGGTAGATAAAGATGGTTGTGCTGCGCACACAAAGAGTAGGAAATTCCGAAAACGGAAGCATCCACTCAGCAGGTTCATTTCATTTTCTTGTTATTTTTATCACATTTAATTTCTTTTTAAAAATGTATTCTTAAAGTTTTAATTTTAATTGGTTGATTTTTAAAAGAAATTTGTTTTGTTATTCACTCATTTATGAATATTTTTCATTTATGTTTTATTTATTTTTGAAGATTTGTTGTTTCTTCTTTGTTCATTGAAATTTTGAATCATCGCATGGTTCGCGACTTTCATCCATCGCACAAAAAGGCAACTGACAAAAAAGCACAATTTAAGAGAAATTTCCATTAATTTGCCCTAAAAGGGATGCCATAAATCAAGACATAGGCTAACGCCTCAAAAGGTACATCATGTAATCCATGCTGAAATACATTGAGAATCATCTCATGATATAAATACACTTTAGACTGCATACATCAGATACATGTCATGATGTTAAAAGAAAGAAAGTGAACCCTCTGTACCAGGTATGTTGAGCTCCTAATCAAGCAGACCTTCTTATTCATGCTCCAGGATAAGAGTTCCCTTTGCATGTACTTAGAGGTACAACCTTCTCATAGATCGTATGGAAATAACTTCTCCAATTCTGGGTCCTGCTGGAATCCATATGGTATTTTACTGCGTCCATTCTGTGGAAGGTTATAAACACCCTACGGTGTCGCACTCCTGGAATGCAGTGCTTGGCAATGTCTGCACCATTTCCCTTCAGGACAAGAACTGAACCAACTGGAAGAGGAATCTCCACAGCTCCTCTGAATTCACCAGGGCCGACTATATCAATTTCTTTTTCAAATAGAATATTGCTTTTACTCATGAACGAGACCATGCAGAAAGGCCTCACAAAGTCATGATGGTCGATGTGTGGGGGAATGCAGTCACCTTCTTCATAAATGTTAATGATGCAACTGTTGGGAATGCAAGTAGTGATTTGAACATTCCACTTGACCATTCTCTTGATCATCCATCTTATCATCGGTGGTAACAGATCCACTTGGTTGTATCTGACGATCCTAGGCGGATTCCCCTGTATGTCGTTCGTGAAATTATAGCAACAGTCACATTGGCTGGTGATTCTTCCCTTTCCCCTCATCCATTTCCTTGGCTCGGAATATGTTCTCTCCATCAGAAGGCTCGCTCGACCTCTATCTCTTAAATTGAAGATGCAGTCCAGAATACTCTTTTCATCAGTTTCAGAGAAAACCCTGATATATAGCTCCAGGCCCTCCAATATGTTGAAAAACTTTCTCTGAACCTCTTCATAGAACTCGAATTCTCTGTTATTACTCTGCTTATCTTGTAGTATTCTACCATACAAGGAGTTGGCAGATGTCGTAGGCGCTCCTTCCTTTGGGCCTCGGCAGGAACCCAAACTGGTGTTGGTCGATCCGGAATATGAGATTCAGCCTCTCGTGGGGTGTATGATCCTGGGCTCCATGGTGCGTGTTGATCCATCCCCAGTGGGACATATGGTTCATTTGTCGCGAAGTCTGGAGTCTGAGACTCGTTGATGCTTGAAGTGTATTCTTCTAATGTGTTGAAATGGTGTAGATGCAGAATGTTGCAGTCCGGCAATTCTATAAATGCGCCTGTGACTAATGTCCCGACCGGTACCTCAACGTTGCATGTTGGGGAACCCCTGCATAAGATATCTGGAACTGGGAGCACATCTGATTCTGTCACAAATCTTGACTCTTCATCTGTAGTGGGCAGTCTGGTATAAGTTTCTCTCAGATCTGGGTCGTAAATATGTCCCTCAAGAATGGGGGTAAGAAAACTGCTCACATCTCTCTAGTGTTTGCATTCGTGTAGCAGAAAGGCTCTCTGTTTCTTTCGGCTGGCATTTCTGCGTTGCGTCCTATGAAGCAAAGTATTCGGTAATCATTCATTACGGGCGGCTATCAGGTCCCATGCTAGAGTTGCTACCATTGAGGGTAGACGGCTGGGCCCCTCCATCAGATCTTGTTCCGCTATCACGTTTTTACCTTTGCACAACACGTTGTCTTGAGTGGTTACCCTAAATAGTGAAGGCAGTCCCTCCTTTTCTTTACTACTGACTAAGTCCATTAGAGGACCCTCATAGTCCATATCAACCTGGTTAAAATCCACGTTAAAATCTATGACACCTCCTTGCGGCGCCATCTCTTTATTCAGTGCGAGGTTCCAGCCATCCTGAAAGGCAAAGATCAGCCTCTGTCCTGACATTATTCTACAGACTATAGGAAAAACGTCAATGGGCTGAAGCTTGGCATGAACAAGAACAAAATAAAGTATTTATTAAAGTAAATTTTAGTTTGTTTTGGTGAAAAGGATTATTCATTTTATGTGTAATTTTTGTTTAATTTAGTAGAATATTTAAATTCAAAAGTAAAAAAGAGAACGTGTGAAGTTCAAAAATCTACTCAAAATTTTCATTATAATGAGGTTAATTACAAAACTTAGACCCGGTCATAGACATTTGGCCGCATAGATAACCCTAAAACAATCAGAGTTTCAAATTTTCAAAGCAAGCAGAGGCAAGCGGCATTAAGCGACATTGGGTTACGTAATAGGTTTTCAAGTATCATCCATTTATCAGTAACATGGGTCTTTCACCCTGGAAGTCCACTAAATGGTAGGCTCCTCCTGTATAGACCTTCTCAACGACAAATGGTCCCTCCCAAGTTGGCTGAAAATTTCCACCTATTTTGCGACGTGCAAGAATAGGTCTTTTGAGCACAAGTACGAAGTCACCAGCTTTGAATGTCCTTGGGCGGACCAATTTGTCATGGGCTTATACCATCTTTGCCTGGTAGAGCTCCAAATGTTGTTGTGCTTCCAATTGCTTTCTCTCAAGACTCTCTAGTTCTTTTAGTCTGAGTTTTGAACTTTCTTCCGTTGTGAGTTGGTTGGCAATGACGACTCTGAGAGATGGTGTCTAGATTTCTAGCGGCAGCATGGCCTCGGTCTCGTACATGAGCATATAAGGTGTACACTGAGTGGGAGTCCTGAAAGTCATCTGGTAGGCTCATAAATCTTCTAACAGTTTGTTATGCCAATCCCTTTTGTTCCCTTCCAGTGTTTTCTTCAAAATTTGTACCAGTGTCTTGTTGAAAGCTTCAGGCACACTATTTGCTCTCGGATAGTAAATTGTAGAGTATCTCCAATCTATCCTATGTCTTCTTACAAAATTGTTGATCTTGGTACTTTCGAAAGCTGTCCCATTGTCAGAGATTATTCTTCACAGTACTCCAAAACGGTATACAATTTGGCCTTTGAAAAATTGAAGGACGTGTTGTGCTGTAACCTCACCTAACGGTACTGCCTCTGCCAATTTGGAGAACTAATCTTTAGCGACAAGTATAAACCTACTTCCCTTGAAAGATGGAGGGTCTATCAGACCTATTATGTCCATGCTCCAACAGTCGAATGATCACGAGGCAACAGTTGGGTGTAGCACATTCAGAGGCTGGTGTAAGACCACCCCATGCACTTGGCATTTGAGACATCTTCTGGCTGCATCCATGCAGTCGAACATCATTGTTGGCCAATAATACTTGAGCCTGTTGTTCTTCATTTTCATTTTTAGCCCTGACTGGTGAGTGCCACACAATCTGTCATGTACTTCTTTGAAATATTATGGGTCTCGGCTCTACTCAAACACCGTAGCCACTTTTGGTCAAACGATCTTCTGTAGAGAACATTTGCCACCAAGGTGTAAGACATGGTCCTTCTTGTGATGTGGTGTGCCTCATACTTGTCTTCTGGCAGCTTTCCAGTATGTAAATATTCTATTAATGGCTTACGCCAATCTTCATTGATGTTTGCAACCGTATTTTTTGTTTCATCTTTTCCAAGCTTGTGTAGAGTTTCAAAGTTATTTTGAGACAAGACTCATCTTCCTTGCACCGTGACTTCAATGGAATCCTCCGGGGGACACGCCATTTCCTTAGCGAGTTTTATTAGAGCGTCGGCATGAGCATTATCTCCCCGAGGAATCCGGTAGAAAGTCACCTCAGGAATCTGCTCCAGGAGCTTCATTGTATACTGATGGTACTCTGCTAGTCTTGGTTTCAGAATTCTGTATTTTTCGGCGACCTACTGGATAACAAGTTGAGGGTCACCATAGATGGGAATGTTTGTTATATCCATTGAAATTTCCAACTCCAATCCGATGATTAAAGCTTCATATTCTGCTTCATTGTTGGTGCACGACTTTGTCAGGTGGTATGAGAACCTCAACATACCCTTATCTAGCACAATAAAGATCAAACCAATCCCTGCTTTTCCTGGTATAACTATGTCTAATCCCTTGTATTTCCTGGATGACGAAGCACCATCGAATTGCATTTCCCAGCATTGCGCACTAGAAAATTCATTTGTAGTATTTGCTCGTCTGGTAACTCGTCGTTGAGAGAGGACCCAGCTGGCAGTGGGTGTGCAACGAGAAAGTCTACTAGTATCTGTCCCTTGATAGCATGAAGGGTAACAAAAGTTATATCAAATTGCAATAAGATCATTGACTATCTTTCTAAACATCCGGAGAGTGTTGGTCGGGTCATCAGATATTGCAATGGATTAACTTTTAAAATCAGGGTAATCTTTTGAGAAAGCATGTAATGTCTAAGCTTTTGAGTGGCAAAAATTAATGCTAGAAAATGCTTCTCAATAGGTGGATACCTTATCTCCATCGGTATTAGACAACGACACAAGTAGTAGAGCGCATTTTCTTTACCCTCTTCATTGACTTGGGCTAAGAGGGCTTTGAGAGAGTCATCCAAAGCCACGATATAAAGTATTAACGGTTTCCCCGAGAATAGGATGTGTCATTAAATATTGTTTAACGTCCTCAAAGGCTTGCTGGATGGCGTCCTTTTTAATTAATGCCGAGAAAGGCTGACACCTACCTGAGAGATTAGAAATAAAAAATTAATGCCGAGAAAGGCTGACACCTACCTGAGAGATTAGAAATAAAGCATCTCAGATATGCTAACTTCCCCTGGAAGGAACGTAGCTACTTCAAGGTTTTAGGGGGAGGCATTTTCAAGATAGATTTAATCTTATCTGGGTCGATCTTGATTCCCCGATGACGGACAATGAATCCTAGAAATTTCTCAGAGGTGACGCCAAAGGCGCACTTTAAGGGATTCATTTTAAGGTCATATCGTCGTAACCGTTCAAACACGATCTTTAGACCATACAAATGGACTATTTTTTGTTTACTTTTGATAACCAAATCATCTACATAGCATTCTACTTGATTGTGAATGAGATCATAAAAAATCTTCATCATTGCACGCTGATATGTTGCTTCAGCATTCTTTAGGCCGAACGACATCACTGTGTAGCAGAAAATTTCAATCGGTGTTCTGAAAGCTGTAAGTGCTGCATACTCAAGAGCCATCTTGATTTGGTTATATCTCGATGATCCATCCATAAAGGAGAAAATCTCATGTGTTGAAGCGATATCCACCATCATCTCTGGTATAGGTAGTGGAAACTCGTCTTTTGGACATGTCTTGTTAAAATCTCTGAAGTCGACACAGAAGCAGATCTGCCCATTTTTCTTTTTAACAGGTACAATATTAGCTAACCACGTGGGGTATTCCTCTTCTTTAACAAAGTTGGCGTCTATCAATTTTTTCACTTCAGCGATGACTTGTTGTTTTATTTCGAGGCGCATTCTCCTGGGAGCCTGTTTTACTAGTGTTATATTCTTGTCCACCTCAAGTTTATGGACTGCAACCTCTACTGACAGTCCTGGCATTTCATCATAGCTCCAACTAAAGAAATCTTTAAATTCTGTTAATAATTTGACAAATTCTGTAGATTTTTTGTCATCAAGTAGAGAACTTTTAAATGTAGGCCGAGGTCGTTCTGCAGTCTCGAGGTTAATCTCTTTCAATTCATCGACAGTAGATTTAATTTCCTCCTCAAATTCTGGGGGAGCATCGTCTATTGGTTGATCAGTAGAATCATCCTCTACATCAAGGCAATTCTCTTCTGACTCACTAGTAACAACCATGCAAAATTCAAAATCATCGATTGATCCAACTGTACCAAATCCGAGACCTTCTTTTGAATTGGGAGTTCGATTTTTACTATTCCATAATTTTTCAAAAAGTTGAAATTTATCTTTTGGGATTAGTTTTGGAAAGTGTCCCTGTTGAATTAACTTTTGAACACAAGGTGAGAAGTAAACAAAATGCAATTCCATTAATTCATTAGAATCAACATCCAAATTTACATGTTTTTCAAGCTCAGTAGAGGTAGAAGCACGGTAAAATTTGATCGGCTTTGAACCAACACTACAAACTTCCTTGACCTCTAAACTTTTGACCTTCTTTGAGGTAGAGTAAGGGTCATAGTATTCACATAGTGGTTTATCCGATCATACATTGTTTCATATTCATTTCTCTCTGTATCTTCTATAGATATCTCATAACGAGGTTTCATCTGCTTTTTCATCATTATTTCATCTTCAAATCTGTCTTCATCACCAATGTTGATAGTTGGCCTAGTTTNTCGATATTTAGGACTCCATTAGAGCCCTATATTACTTGAGCGATATGTATACTTGCGTTGATAAGTGTGACTACAATTATTGAATATTTAATAAGTCCATATTTATCTTATTTTTTATTTCATATATAAAGTCGTTGTTAGTATCCATGATTCTAATGTATAGCTTTGCAGATTGCTGCAATATCAAAGAAATTAGATCATTATGGAATGAATTATTCTCCAGCACCTCTTATGATGGAAGAGAATTCATCTAGGCAATTTATGGATGTTCAACCTTCATATGAGACTTTAAATGCTTTTAATAGACCTAACAACCCTTATTCAAACTATTATAACCCAGGTTGGAAGAATCATCCAAATTTTAATTGGAATAACAATTCTTCTACAAACCATTACAACCCAGGTTGGAAGAATCATCCAAATTTTAATTGGAATAACAATTCTTCTACAAATAAACCCAGGTTGGAAGAATCATCAAAATTTTAATTGGAATAACAATTCTTCTACAAATCAACAATTGGTTTATATGAAACCTTAAATGCTATTATAGACCCAACAACCCATATTCGAACTATTATAACCTGTGGATGTTCAACCTTCATATGAGACTTTAAATGCTAGTAATAGACCCAACAACCCTTATTCGAACTATTGTAACCCAGTTGAAACCTTAAATGCTATTAATAGACCCAACAACCCATATTCGAACTATTATAACCCAGGATTAAGAATCATCCAAATTTTAATTGGAATAACAATTCTTCTACAAATCAACAATGGGCAAACAATCCAGTGAACCCATTAGAAAATTCATTCAACCAAGGAAATGTTAACTATAGACCTTCTTATTCTCCAGGATTTAATAGTAACACTCAAATTAAGGAGAAGAAGTTGTTTATAAAAGAGCTGATATTAAACATGGGTCAAAAATTACAGAATCAAGGAAATCAATCACAAATTCAAGGAACTGCTATTATAAATATTGAAAACCAATTAGGGAATATCGTTACTGCGCTTAATAATTACATTAGGAACTTTTCCTAGTACTGTGGAACCAAATCCTAAAGATCAAGGAAAAGAAAAAATAAAAGTGATATAATTACGAAGTGAAAAAGAATTGGAGACAAGAGTACAAAAATAAACAGAAACTAAAAAAGAGAAAGTGGGTACAAAAAAGAAAATGATCATGAATACCCAGACTTAGAATATCCATTTACACTAATGAAGATTACTGTGGAGAAACCTTCACCATCGTTTCCTCAAAGATTGAAGCAACACAAATAGAATAAACAATTTTCAAAATTTTTATAATTTCTTAAGAAGTTAACGGTGAATATTCCCTTTCGTAGAAGCTTTAGAGCAAATGTCTAATTATGTGAAATTTATGAAAGATATTCTGAACAAGAAAAGGAAGTTCACTGATAACAAAATTTGCACTTAGCAAAGAGTGTAGTGCAATTATTCAGAAAAAACTTCCTGAAAAATTAAAAGATTCTGGCTGTTTCACTGTACCATGTGCTATGGATGAAAAATTTTACGGAGGAGCTTTATATGATTTGATAGCCAGCATTAATCTTATGCCTCTATCAATTTTCAAATAATTAGGATTAAGAGAAGTCTCACCTACTTCTGTAATTCTTCAGTTAGTGGATCGTTCAGTTACATATTCTAAGGGAGTTATAGAAGATGTGTTAGTAAAATTTGATAAATTTATCTTTTCTTGTGGATTTCACTGTTTTAATATGGAGGAAGATAAAGAAATACCCCTCATTTTAGGGAGACCATTTTTAGCTACTGGAAAAGCTATGATAGATATTAAAAAAGGCGAATTAACTATGAGAGTTAACGACCAAGAAGTGACTTTTAACATTGCAAAATTTATGAAATACCCTGTTGTTGAAACAGATAATGAATGTTTTCACATAGAAATTAGTGAACATCTATTGAATGAACATTTTAAAGAACATTTTGATATTTGAAGATGGATGGAAATTATTTTGGATGAATTAGAAAATGAAGAATTAGATTATGTTCAAGAAAGATTTGAGATGCTGCTTGAAGAGAATGATGAAGTTATTTTGGACGAATTAGAAAATGAAGAATTAGATTATATTCAGGAAAGATTTGAGATGTTGGATATTACAAAAATGCTGATAAGAATCTATTTCCATCAATTATAAAACCACCTGAACTTGAGTTGAAAGTA
Source organism: Phalaenopsis hybrid cultivar (assembly GCA_002079205.1). Classification (NCBI taxonomy): domain Eukaryota; kingdom Viridiplantae; phylum Streptophyta; class Magnoliopsida; order Asparagales; family Orchidaceae; genus Phalaenopsis; species Phalaenopsis hybrid cultivar. The sequence continues at coordinate 110,212 of JXCR01137677.1, read as the reverse complement.
TTACCTAGCCACTTGAAGTATGTATATGTTCAGGAAAGATTTGAGATGCTAGATATTACAGGAAATGCTGATAAGAATCTAGTTTCATCAATTATAAAACCACCTGAACTTGAGTTGAAAATATTGCCTAGCCACTTGAAGTATGTGTTTCTGGGAAACTCATCTACATTACCTGTGATTATATCTTTAAACTTAAAAGATTTGCAAAAGCAAAAACTGTTAGATACATTGAAAAAATATAAGAAAGCTTTTGGTTGGACCTTAGCTGATATTAAAGGAATCAGTCTTTCAATCTATATGCACAAAATTATATTAGATGAACAATATAAACCAAGTGTTGATCCACAATGGAGATTAAATCCTATGTTGAAAGAAGTGTTAAGAAGGAAATTTTGAAATGGTTAGACACTAGAATTATATATCCTATTTCAGACAGTGCATGGTAAGAAGGAAATTTTGAAATGGTTAGACACTAGAATTATATATCCTATTTCAGATAGTGCGTAGGTAAGTCCAAGAAGGAAATTTTGAAATGGTTGGACACTGGAATTATATATCCTATTTCAGACAGTGCTTGATCTAAACCAAGATTTGATCCACAAAGGAGGTTAAACCCTATAATGAAAGAAGTAGTAAAAAAATAATTTTGAAATGGTTATACACTGAAATTATATATCCTATTTCAGATAGTGCGTGGGTAAGTCTGGGTGGCATATTTTCATTGATCATAGATAATTAATTATTACCACCAAGAAAGATCACTTTTATTTACCCTTTTTAAACCAAATTGTAGATAGACATGCTCGGCACAAATATTTTTGTTTTCTAGATGGATATATCGGTTGCCATCAAATTCCTATTGCTCTTGAGGATAAAAAAAGACAACATTTACTAGTTCTTTCGAAACTTTTGCTTTTCAAAGAATGCATTTTGGATTATGTAATGCACCTGCAACATTCCAGAGATGTATGATGTCCATATTTAGTAAGTTAATTGATTATGGATTGGAAGTATTTATGGATGATTTCTCTGCATTTGGAACATTATTTGACGCTTGCTTAAATTATCTTGAAAAAGTTTTAGAGTTATGCAAAAGAACTAATCTGGTTCTGAATTGGGAAAAATGTCAATTTATGGTTGCAAGAAGAATTGTGTTAGGGCATAAAATTTCGGAAGATGGTATGGAAGCAGACCCTGCAAAAATTAAACTTATATCTAAACAAGACCTCCTACTAGTGTAATAGAGGTTAGGAGTTTTCTTGGACATGTTGGATTTTACAGGCATTTTATTAAAGATTTTTCCAAAATTACTAAACCTCTGTGCCAATTTTTAGAAAAGGACAAGAAATTTGACTTTACTAAAAGTTGTTTAAATGCCTTTGAGTTATTAAAGGAAAAATTAATCACATCCCCTATTATAGTTTCATTTAACTGGGAGAAATTATTTGAATTGATGTGTGATGCTAGTGATTATGATATTTTAGCTGTCTTTGGACAAAGGTATGAAAATATTTTTAAATTTATATACTATGCTAGTAAAACTCTTAATGATGCAAAAATTAATTATACTGTTACTGAAAATGAGTTACTGGACATTGTGTATTCTTTAGAGAAATTTAGATATTTTTTTAATTGGAGCTAAATGTGTTGTGCACACTGATCACTCTGCTATTAAATATCTAATGCAAAAGAAGGATGCCAAACCAAGATTGATTAGATGGATAATTTGATCTATGAATTTGATCTTGTGGTTATTGATAGAAAGTGAACTGATAATCAAATTGCTAATCATTTGTCAATATTAGAAAATCATAAATTATCTGACACTAATAATGAAATTACAGACAGTTTCCCTGATGAGCAACTTTATAATATTAATGAGTGGAAAATATCATGTTATGATGATATTGTTAACTATATTGTAAGTGATATTTTGCCACCTATCCTGACATTGCAACAACAAAAGAAATTCATTCATGATGCAAAAGCATATTTTTGGGATGAACCTTATTTATATAAACAATGTAAGGATCTGATAATGAGAAGATGTGTACATTATGAAGAAACTGAACTAATTATTCAAAAATGTCACGATGCTGAATTTCAAGGACATTTTAGAACTGATAAAATTGATTATAAAATTTTACAAGTTGCATTCTATTGGCCTACTCTCTTTAGAGATGTTTACAGATACATAAACACTTGTGACCAATGTTAACAAGTAGGCAATATATCTAGAAGAAATGAGATACCTCTGAATTTCATGTTAGAAGTTGAGATCTTTGATGTTTGGGGATTAGATTTTATGGGACCATTTATTCCTTCATTTGGGAACTTATATATATTAATTGCAATAGACTACATTTCTAAGTGGATTGAAGCACAAACTTTACCTCTTTGTGAAGCTAAAATATTTCAAGTTTTTTAATGAAAAATATTTTCTCTAGATACGGAATGCCTAGAATGGTTATCACTAACGAAGAATCCCATTTTAGAAATAAATACATTCTGAGATTGGCAGAGAAGTTTAATATTATTCATATAATCTCTACTGCCTATCATCCTCAAACCAGTGGGTTAGCTGAAGATTTCAATAGAGAGATTAAACAAATACTTGAAAAGATTGTAAACCCTTGTAGAGTAGATTGGCCCACTAGACTGGATACTACATTATGAACTTACAACACTGCTTATAAAACTCCTATTGGAATGGCTTCTTACAGACTGATTTTTTGAAAGACTTGTCAGTTACCAGCGAAATTAGAGCATAAAGTATATTGGGTGATTAAAGAATTCAATTATAATTTGAAAGATGCTGGTAAGAAGAGATTGTTATAATTAAATGAATTGGAAGAATTAAGAAATGAATCTTATGATAATGACAGAATTTATAAAGAGAAAGTAAAGTTATGGCATGATCGAAAGATTAACCAAAAGAACTTTGAACCAGGATAAGAATTTTTGCTTTACAACACTAGACTGAAGTTATTCCCTGGGAAATTGAAGTCTCGTTGGTTAGGACCCTTTATTTTGACTCAAGCTTATACTTATGGAGCTATTGAAATTGAAGATCAGAAGACTGGAAATAGATTTAAAGTAAATGGACACAGATTAAAACAATATTTTTAGGGTAAAAGACCAGAACTTAAAGAGGTTTTAATGACCAGTCAACTTGAATAACACCTGAATAGGTCGGGCTGACGACGTTAAACCAAGCGCTTTTTGTAAGGGAACTCATATTTATCTTTACTTTACTGCGATTATAGTATCTTTTATTTGAAATTATCGTTAGTTTATGGTATTATTAAGATCTACTACTCTTATTTACCCTTGAGTCATCATAAGAGTTGGATCCATAAAGAAAAATTGGAACGCATTTGGACCAGAGCGAAACTGTGCAAGTTTTGCCTTTAGCACCGACGACGCCATCGACGTCGCCGATGGCGCCATCAACGCCGTCGATGGCGAGTTTTTCCCAAGAGTCCAGGCAAAATAAATAAAGAGGCTCACCGACGGTGCCCTCGACGCCGACAATGAGACCGGCGAGATGACGGTTTCTTGGTTTTGAATGATGGTTTTTGGAGGTTTTTGGGTAGGGGTACCCTTTTAAACTCCCATATTTGATTCCTAAAGTCATATTTCCCCTAAAATAGAAGTGAAACTCCACAAATTTCATTCCTATGGCATCCAATTCCCCTGATAATCCAAGAATGCGAGTGTTCAATTGGCAAAAGTTTATTATTGTTGAAGAGCATCAAATCTTCAACAAGGTACTGATGAAGAAATGATTGATCAAGGAACGAGGATTCATATATCGATGATTGAATAGTCCATCTACAACAATTGAAGAAATGATAGTGCGTGAAGATGGGAAGTGATGTGTTATACTACCGCCATCGTGGTTGTTTCTGTGGTGAAAGAATTTCATGCAAATTTGCATGGAATCAACCAGGGAGTCATTTATGTACGAGGTAGATGGATCACTTTCACTCCTACATGGATCAATGAATTTTACATGATTGAAAACGTTCTTGTCTGCCACCATTCCAACTTCATCCCAACAAGAAACCAGATGAATGAAATTTACCAATATTTAACATTCGAAACTGAAGCCTGGGAAATGAGAGAAAATAGGTATGTTAGTTTCTCTACGATACTCCTAAATATTATATCGAAACACTGGCACTTTTTCATTTCTATGAAACTGTTACCCACAACGAAGATTGGTATAATTTCTAAAGAAAGTGCTATTCTGAATTATTTCATCCAAAGTGGACTGTCGATCGGTATTTGATCAATAATTATGAAGTGGTTTTTGGGCCTGATCGTTCATGGATAAACTTATGGGCTTGAACACCCTTCCACAATTTTCTCACTTTGCAGTCACTTCCAAGTGTTCTACAAAAATTGGGAAAACGTACTTCTACCTTGGAAGCCTTTGGACCCAACTTAGAGATTCTCAGCTTTTGAAGATGAAAATGACATAGCAATTATGGTTGATCAATCATCTCAGAATTCACTGCCAGTCCAACACTTAGTTCCTGACAAGACTTTGGTGATCCTACGCAGAATCAAAAAATTAGAAAAGGAGGTACAAAATGTCATGAATGTGATTAATAATATCTCTGATTTCGTTGATCATCTATACTGTAGAATGAAAGAACATTTTAAGCACTCTGGACATATAGAAGATAGTTTGATACGGCTGATGAGGAGGATGAAATTATTAGAAGAGGATTCTACTGAAGAATTTCCATTTTGACCCTTCTACAACCTCTTCACTCATGTTCAATCAATGGGTGATCTTAAAGGAGAATCTAGTACTGAATCTGATGAATAGTAGATTTATATTGCTACCTGTCTGTCTATGTATGTAATTTGATTAGAACTTTGCATTTGCTTTGCTTTAGAATTATGCTTTTAGATCTCTGTATAGTTGAGAATAAGCATAGGATATTTTGTTTTCAGCATTTTGAGTATTGTGGTTTGTATTGTGACGTTGAATTAATGTATTGAGGTTGAGAAAATACCAAACTTAGGTATGTTACATCACGTATATTGTACCCCTTGGAATTTATATATAAATGTGATGTTTTGTGTTGTGAAAATTTATTTGTGATAAGTAGATCATTTAATAACTTAAAATTATGTCTATAATGATTGAATGGATGTCATTTAGGCTTGAAATTGATCAAAATTGTAAAAAATTGGAAATTGAACCAAATCAATAGAGCCCACCAACGAAGCCCTTAACGCTGCTGATGACAGATTTTTCCCGAGACTTGGGATATATTTTAAATAGAGCGTGCTAATGGTGAGCTTACAAAAAAGCACCTTTAACTGCGATTTTGACTAGTCAACTGCCACTATTCATCATCCCCTTCCTCCTAAAAATATAATTTTTGACGTAAGGCTTAAGATATTTTTAATTAGGAGGCGATTTCAATGCTTTTTGACACCATTTTTTATCATCACTCCAAACTAAAAATATTTGATTTTCACCATGGATTTCTTCCACATTGAGGAGATTGAAAAAATTTGAGAATATGAAGAAAATAATGGGAAGAAATTCATGGATCTTAGTGTCGAACTCTTAGAATTACTTTTGGAAGCCATTATTTGAATATTTGAAGTATACTGTAGAATTTTTCTATAATTGTGATTAGATTGAAATGGCTCCACGTCAAAAGAGATGAATTGAGTTCGACGAGTCTCGCTTCATCAATGCGATGGCTCAATCAAGATTTACTTCTATATTTGAAAGAAAGAAGTGTAAACAAGATCGAGTTTTTGAAAGTCCGGGAGGAGAGATTGAAAAAGTTATTGCCAAGCGGAGGTGAAAATTTTTTGATACACCACCAATAAAGCTGTTTCAAATTTTGTGAAAGAATTCTATGCCAATGTATTATATTTTGAAGATGGAATCATTCAAGTGTGGGGATTTCCTATTGAATTTATTGTCGCCTACATGAACACCTTCTACAAATTCCCAAACTCTTATAGCTACCACTATGAATCCTTCGGTACTATGGAAGGTCCCCTGAATGATGTGATCAACTTACTCACTGATGGGAAAGGAACATGGAAGATAAAAAAATGAGAATGGGTAAAATTTTTTGCTTTCATGTTGAATGCAACCTCTAAGGCGTGACACTATTCTATTTCTTCTACTCTGTTACCAACTTATTATCATAGTGAGGTAACTAGAGATAGAGCTATTCTGAATTACTGTATTAAGAAAAATAGAACTATAAATGTGGGGAGAATTATTTTTAAGAACATATGACTATGGCAAGGAGTGAAACAAGTGGAGGTCTAAGACATCCTGGCCTTATTTATGCACTTTGTCGACTTTCTGGAGTGGAAGCTGAAGGAGATGAGGAATGGGTTCACTCTATGAAACCCATTAGTAAAGCTAATTTGTACACTTATGAATCCTATGTGAAATTGAGAAAAGGAAGTAGGAGTCAGACCTTCTACTAGTAGAGATGTCCCCTCTACAAGTTATGACCTTCCACCTTCTAGTTCCCCTATGCCTTCTATAAGTAGAGATATCCCCTCTACTAGTTATGACCTTCCACCTTCTAGTTCCCCTACCCTGACTGACTAAAACTTATGAATCCCATGAGAAATGGAGAACTGGAAGTAGGAGTCAAGAACCTTCTACTAGACCCTCTACAAGTTATGACCTTCCACCTTCTAGTTCCCCTACTCTGACTGATTTGATGAATGAATTGACTTAACAGCGGAAGAGCATAGAGTTAATAAATGAAAGGACCATGAAACTGAATGTAACTCTCCCTATATTGTACAAAGATTAGACCTTTCAGATCTTATGTTTCTCAACTATCTTTAATATTTCAATTGGCTAGAAGGAAAAGTAAATGAAGATCAAAGTTTGAATCATCACAATTTATTCGTGTTAAAAACCTTTCATAACAAATATAACTCTTCACAGAATCTTATCTCATTATAGGGACATAGATAAACAAGATAATTTAACTCATGAGAAGGATAACAAAAAAGATAGATTTTAAATATCAAAAGAAGTTTACAAAAAAAGAAAGAAAAAAAAAACACAACTTTTCTTACACTGCTTCACAAACAAATACCTTAAAGTTCCATTTAAGCACTTCCTATCTATACAATCACATGAAATTCTCTTTTAGAAATGCAATGAAGAAAAATCTCTTAGCTTTAATTTCCTCTCACAACTCTAGAAGAAAACCTAACTCTTCTCCACAAATCTCTCTCATGCCACCCTTAGACTTCTCATCTTCCAAACCTCTCGACCCCCTCTTGATTTCTCCTATTCAAAACCTATCACCTCCCTCTTAAATCTCTATAATCTCCTCTTTTAAGTAGGACCAACCTTCCTTTCAAAAAGAATTCAAAATTCCCTCATTTTTTTCAAAAGGCACACTATTTCACATCAAGTGACAAGTTCGTCAACCAAGAGACATCTTTTCATTCAAGAGCCTTTCAAAAGTGTCTAGATGCATTGAATCACTCCATGGGGTTTTTGAACTAATTGGAGCCGTCTAGAATCACTCAAAAATAGTCAACAACTGCCTTACTCTATCTTAGTTCATCTCTGGCACCTCTGGCACCAGTGTAATGATGTTTTGTGTTATTCTGTACATTCTTCCACCTTTGACATCATTTCAAAATCCCCCTCCTTTCATTTTTTTTTTATGGAGACTCTCTTGCAGCTCCCCATCAAAATTTTGTAACCATTTGTTANGTGAAAGGAGTTGCTTATGACTCCCTACATGTTGAAATAAAAGGACTATTACAAACATCAGAGAGGGGGCTGAGGATTTCACTGTCTGGTTCAATACAAGAACCTAGGAAATCCCGCAAAAATCTTTAGATGTCACCCTCAAAAAGAAAAACTACAATGACTCAGAAAAAGAGGAAAAAGGTGTGAGATTGCATCTGCCCCCACAATAATCATTTATCTACGTCGAGCATTCTGAAGTTAGGGACATTTAGGATATCTCCTTGTAGCAGATAAAAGAGAGCAGGTGGAGGGTTGACAGCAACTTCAATCTCATTAGAGTGTGATCAAAGTTGGGCCAACCAGTTTGCAAGCTGGTTACCTTCCCTGTAGATAAAAGTGAACTTAATTTGCATCTTGCTAGTGAGATATCTAATTTTGCTTATCCAGTAAGAATAGTGTCAAGGAGTCTCCTCCTCCTGATTTAAAAGGGGAATAATCACAGCAGAATCCATTTCTAACCAAATTCTATTCTAATTAGCCTTAGTGGCAAGGTTGATTGTCCAATACACAGCAATGAGTTCAGTTTCAGTAGCATCATTGGCCAGGATAGGGGTATGAAAGTACAACAAGCACTTACCCAAATGATTTTTGTATATACCTCCCTCACCAACTCCATTTTTAGTAAAGCTTCCATCAGTGTTAACCTTCACAATAGGATGATTTGGGGTTTTCCAGTAGACTTTAATGAATTGAATAAAATCAGTCTTATTGGAAGTACAGGAGTTAGAAATGTTAGGAAAACCTTTCCAATTAATCATCTTATGCAAGTAAGTCACACAATTTCTGATAGTAATCCCCACATTTGGATTTGCATCTTCAAATTTGACCTTGTTTCTTTCCATCCAGATGAACCAAGCAATGGTGAAAGGGATAGCAGTATACTTTCTTATCTTCCAGTGCCACCAACAATCAACCAGCCTATCCCAAGTGAGCTTTCCCTCATCAATTGTCAAATGATTTATGAACTATTTCCATATCTGTTGAGCAAAGTCACATTCAAAGAATAAGTGATTCAGAGTTTCCTCTTCCTTCTTACAAAACCAGCATTTAGAGGGACCCCTCAATCCCTTCAGCTTTATAATGTCATCAGTAGAGATCAATCTATGGAATATTCTACTACAGAAAAAGGACATAGAAGGGGATAGGAATTTATTCCATAAATGATCACCCCAGGGTGTTTGCTCCCAACAGAAGTTTTTGGAATAAATGGCTTTGGTGAAGCTTTGGTGGGAAGTAGATTGCCATAAGAGTTTATCAGCAATATTTCTGTTAAATTTAATACGGGCCACTTTGGTAATAGAGTGAGGTTGCAGAAGGCTTGCTAACTTACCCAGGGACCAGTTGTCACCATCCCAACAATCAGCCACTTTCAAATCACTATTGTATATATTGGTAATGGGGGAGAGACAATCTTTGAGACACCAATTATCAAGCCAAAACTTGATTTCCCCATTCCCCAGCTTCCCAACTATAGTTAGTTTTAGCAATTTGTCTGATTTTCAGTATTTTCACCCAAATTCTAGAGTCACCAATTTTACTTAAGACCAATGTGGGGTCCTGATCATTGAAGTACTTACCCCACATGAATTTTGCCCACAGTGAATTCTGGGTCCTAAACTTAATCCAGAGTTTACAGAAATTGACTTGAAGGAGTTGTTCAAGGTCCTTAAAACCAATTCCCTAGTAATTTAGGGTTTAGCTGCTTCCCTCCAGGAAGCCCAATGCATTTACTGTCTTTGACCAGACCACAGGAATTTGTTAAACAGTCTCTCCAGCTGTGCTTGAGTGCTTTTCTTTATAGTATTCATTTGCATTATATAAGGTAGGAAGGTAGTGATTATGCTCTTTAACAAGGTAATTCTTCCCCCATTAGACAAGAAGGTCTGTGTCCTCCCATTGAGAAGGTTAGTGACTTTATTCAGAACCTCAGCAAAC
>JXCR01137677.1:54507-91236 GCA_002079205.1 Phalaenopsis hybrid cultivar | reverse complement strand
AAAACAAAAGAACTTAGCCTCTCATCTGAAAAAATTGAATTGGGAAAGATTTGGTAATGTCAATGAACAACTGGAGGCCATCCAAAAAGAAGTTCATAGTTGGGAGGAAGGCTTACAAATGGGGATGAACTTTGAATATGAGGTTCACCATGCCAATGNTAAAACAAAAGAACTTAGCCTCTCATCTGAAAAAATTGAATTGGGAAAGATTTGGTAATGTCAATGAACAACGGGAGGCCATCCAAAAAGAAGTTCATAGTTTGGAGGAAGGCTTACAAATGGGGATGAACTTTGAATATGTGGTTCACCAAGCCAATAAGAGACTCCTTGCACAAATCAGCTACCTTGAATGTTTCTTAAAACAAAAAGCTATTGTCACTAAATTCACTGATGGTGATAGAAATACTAGATACTATCATGCTTGTATCAATCATCGAAGGAAGTGTAACATGATCTTAAACATAACCAATATCAATGGCGGGAAGTTAACTAATGCAGAAGATATAGCTTATGACNCAAAAAGTTATTGTCACTAAATTCATTGATGGTGATAGAAATACTAGATACTATCATGCTTGTATCAATCATCAAAGGAAGTGTAACATGATCTTAAACATAACCAATATCAATGGCAGGAAGTTAACTAATGCAGAAGATATAGCTTGTGATGCAGTCCAACATTTCAAAAAGTTGTTCACCAATGAGCTAGATTTTAGAAGCCCAATTGAAACTGAGATGTTCACTCTTTGTCAGCAATATGTTCGTAATTTAAATCTCACTAGTACCCCTTTAGAAGATGAGATAAAACAAGCCTTAGATTCCATTGATGGCCTCAAAACTACCGGGCCTGATGTCTANTGACTAATCCTACGCTTGTTTACTGAATCTGCGGCTAGGCTGAGAGGATACCAACTCTCACTTTGGAGCTCCCACGTTTCCCTCACCAGAGGGCTAACATCTACACTTCAGCACCCAAATGATAAGACTGAATTGGGGATTTTAGTAGTCACTCTAAAATCTCCAATTCTATGCCCGATAATATTATTTCCCTATTTATTTGCACCCAATTTCCAAAGGCTTTAACCTCCCTAAATATTGGATGTAATCTTAAGTTTAGTTGTAAAACACAACATATTTTAACAAATCAATTGGCCAGATTGAAAGTAAATTAAAACTTAAGTAAAAATATCATCACAATTTATTAAACATTTTCATGGCTTCACCAATTCAAATCACCATTTCACTAATCTCAAAACAAGAAGAAAGATAGAAAACTACTCAGATCTCCTGGGAAAACATAACAAAACTTGAAATTCATATATAAACTCAAAGTCATACAAACTACAACAATAAATATAACTTATCTCTAATTTCACCCCAAGAAAACTCCTCGAAGTTCTTCTGAATCTCTTCCTTTCTTTACAGCACAAAGAATTCCACTTCAAAGCAGCAAGGAGGAAGAAATCTCTCACATTCCTTCCACTCTTACAATCTCCCGAAGAATTTCTCACAATTTTGACACTCTAGTAAATTCTCTACACACTAATGGAACCTTCAGGACCTTCAGGACCTCTCTAATTTTTGGCTAAAATCTTCTTTTAAAGTTGTGGATGAGCATTCCCAAGAGTTGCTAAAGCATCCCTTCAAAATTTGTCCTCATCAAAAACCTAGTTGGACATAACCGCCGAGCTCACCATCGACGTCCTTTAGGGTGCCGTCGGTAGACCTTCTTAATGAATTAATTATGGAGTCTCAGGAAAATCTCACCGTCTGCCGTCGGTGGAGTCGATGGCGTCGTTGGCGCCCTAGCTCAATTCCTTACATTTTTGTCTTTTGGCTCCAAATTCGCTCCTTTTTGCATCCTTTTGCTCCAATGACCCTATTTCATCATTCCTGTAACAAAATATAAAAAATACCTTTGTTTAAAGTGCAATATCATTAAAAATAGTATAAAGTAGGTATGAAAATCTCAGCATATTTTTCTTTGATCAAAATCCCCCAAACTTAACTATTACTTGTCCTCAAGTAATTTTAGTACTATATAAAAGTTATGATCTATTGCAGTAAAGATTTAATTCAGAAATACTATAAGTTTGATTTAAATAAATATCATAGTGAGATTTTTAGAAAAAATTCAACTAATTTAATTAACTTTGTAGCCACAAGGTTATCTAGTCATCAAATTTTAGAGTTCTAGTCTTCTATTCATTTCAAGAATGACTATATGTTACAATATTAAGTCACTTGGAATATTCAAATGATAGGAGTTTCATGAGAACACTACTAGTAAAAGATCTATTCCATAAATATAAGTTCAGAAATGTATTTAAGTTTTCCCTTTAGGTAGGTCTAGTGAAACAGATTTTTTATTAGGCATATCCTCAAGTTTCTCCTCACTTCCATAATTTTTTCTTTCTTTCTTTTCTCTTTTTCATTTGGATTATTTTCAATCCTATATATTTTTCTTTTATTTTTTTTCTTTCTTTTCTATTTTTCATTTGGATTGCTTTCAATCCTATATATTTTTCTTTTCTTTTCAGGGTGTTTCTTTCTTTTTCCTTTTTCAAGTGAGGATTACTATATCTGGATAGCCTTTAATGATTTTAAACATCACCGCTTTCAATCCTATATATTTTTCTTTTCTTTTCAGGGATTGTTTTCAATCCTTTCTTTTTTGATTTTCAAGTGAGGATTACTTTATCTGGATAGTCTTTAATGATTTTGAACATCACCTTTCTTTTCCTAAATTTGAAACTCAAAGCATTCCATTTCAAGTGAGGATTACTATATCTGGATAGCCTTTAATGATTTTGAACATCACCTTTCTTTCACGTGAGGATTACTATATCTGGATAGCCTTTAATGATTTTGAACTTCACTTTTCTTTCCCTAAAATATATATTTTTCTTTTCTTTTCAAGGATTGTTGTCAATCATTTCTTTTTCCTTTTTCAAGTGAATTTTTCTTTTCTTTTCAGTGATTGTTGTCAATCCTTTCTTTTTCTTTTTCAAGTGAAGATTATTATCTGGATAGTCTTTAATGATTTTGAACTTCACTTTTCTTTCCCTAAATTTGAAACTCAAAAATCTGGATAGCCTTTAATGATTTTGAACTTCACCTTTCTTTCCCTAAATTTGAAACTCAAAGAACTGGATAGCCTTTAATGATTTTGAACTTCACTTTTCTTTCCCTAAATTTGAAACTCAAAACATTGGATAGCCTTTAATGATTTTGAACTTCACTTTTCTTTCCCTAAATTTGAAACTCAAAGCATTTTCAAAGCATTCCACCTTTAATGATTTTGAACATCACCTTTCTTTCCCTAAATTTGAAACTCAAAGCATTCCTTTAACTTATCTTTAATGATTTTGAACATCACCTTTCTTTCCCTAAATTTGAAACTCAAAGCATTTCTTTACTTTTTAAATATATCATAATATTTACATCATCGAGCCCCAATCTTTTCTTCTCAAATAAATTTCCAATCTTAATACTTCAAAATATAGTTTCCTTTACTTTAAATAGTTAACTATAATCTTATTCTCTTGTACTAAAATATCTTAAGTTTCAAAATTAATTTTTATCACAAAAATATTCCTTTAAATCTACCATAATATCTAAATATCTACAAAATATAGTTACCTGAATTAAATTCACTACTTAAAATCATATTAATAATTTTTGAAAGTATTGAAATAGAGGACATCTAATAGTTAATCTTTTTCTTCCCTCCCCCAAACTTAATTTTTCAATATAAAATAAAGTAGGTGGAAAGAAAAACTCTAAAATAAATCATACATCAGTATTTTAGGCATTTTGATCATTCTAAAATTTGGCAGTCTTTCTCAACATTTCTACTTCACCTAGTCTGTAATATTAGGAGCTTTCTACACATATAAATCATTAGAAAAATTTTTGGGTAATGAAATTTTGAAATAAGTATAAAACCTAAACATTAAACAAGCACAACATTTTCTAACACAAACACAATACTACACAAAAAAATTTAAAATGAGAAATAAAAATCATATTACATTACAATTCACAAAATACTACTCAACATCTATTAAATTACACATGCAAATTTAACTATAATACTAACTTTATAACAAAAATTAAAAATCATCCAAGTACAACATAATTAAAAAAATGAAAGTCAAAATACACACAAACATTCATTTCTATTATAAAAGATCTCAGAAATAAAAGTACAAGTACAAGTACATCAATTACATCAAATAACAAAATCCTAAACTATGTCTTCATCTCCTTGATCAGTAGGTAGATCGGTCTGATAATGAGTATATCAGGGGAACTCAGGAAAAGTAACATTAGGCTCACCTTTGTAGTGTCGGGTCTGAGCTTCGTAATAAGCTACCTGAAAATTTGAATGCCTCTGAAGGTACTCACTATCATAATCATGTCGAAGTTCTAAACCTCTAATCCTTTCATTTATTAACTCTATACTCTTTCACTACAAGGTCACCTCATTCATCAAATCAGTGAGGGTAGAGGAACTAGAAGGTGGAAGATCATAACTTGTAGAGGGGACATCTCTACTAGTAGAAGGTTCTTGACTTCTACTTCCAGTTCTCCATTTCTCATGGGATTCATAAGGTTTCAAATTGGCCTTACTAATGGATTTATAGGGTAAACCCCCTCTTCATCTCCAGTTTCCACTCTAAAAAGTTTGTAAATTGGATAAATAAGGTGTCCTACCTCCACTTGTCTCACTCCTTGTCGTAGTCAATATATTCTTAAAAATAATTCTCCCCACATTGATAGTTCTATTATTCTGAATAAAGAAATTCAGAATAGCTCTATCTCTAGTTACCTCACTATGGTGATAAGTCGGTAACCGAGTAGAAGAAATAAAATTGTGCTACGCTTTAGAGGTGGCATTCAACATGGAAGCAAAAAAAATTATCTGTTCTCGCTGCTTTATCGTCCATGTTCCTTTCCCATCAGTGAGAAAGTTAATCACATCAATCAGGGGGTCTTCCATAGTTTTGAAGGATTCATATTGGCAGCTATAAGAGTCTGGGAGTTCGTAAAAGGTGTTAATGCTGGCGGTAGTAAATTCAAAAAGAAATCCCTGCACTTGAACGATTCCATCTTTATAATAAAATACATTAGCGTAGAACTCCTTCACAACATTTGCATCAGCTTTATTTGTGGTGTAACAAAAGTTTTCCCACCTTCACTCGGCAATAACTCGTTCAATTTCTCCTCCCGGAATTTCAAAAACTCGATCTTGTATACACTTCTTCACTTTAAATATTAAAGTAAATCTTGATTGAGCTTTTGCATTAACGAAGAGAGAGTAGTCAAACTCAATTCATCTCTTTTGACGTGGAGGCATTTCAATGTAATCAAATTATAGAAAAATTTTAAATTTTACTTCCAATATGCAAATAATGGCTTCCAATAGTAATTCTAACAGTTCAACACTAAGATTCGTGAATTTAATCCAAACTTTTCTTCACATTCTCAAATTTTTTGGATCTCCTCAATGTGGAAGAAATTCTTGGTGAAATTCAAGTATTTTTAACTTGGAGTGAAGCTCTTACCTAGAGATGATCAAATCTGGTGTCAAAAAGCCTTAAAACCGCCTCCCAATCCAAGATCTCTTATGCCCTAGGTTGAAAATTGCATTTTTAAGAAGAAGACGATGATGAATAGTGGTAGTTGACTGGTCAAAATCGCGGTTAAAGGTGTTTTTTTGCGAGCTTGCCATCAGCGGGTTCCATGACGCCGTCGGCGGGCTCTAGTGAAATTTTGAACCTAAGTCTTTAGAAAAATCTGTCGTCGGCGGCGTCAAGGGTGTCGTTGGCGGGCTCTAATGATTTTTGTTTAAATCTCAGATTTTTGCGATTTCAATCAATTTCAAGCCTTAATGACATCTTTTCAATAATTATAGACATAATTTTAAGTGACTAAATGATGTACTTATCACAAATGAACTTTCAGAACACAAAACATCACTTTTATTAATAAATTCGAAGGGGTACAATATACGTTACATAACATACCTAATTTTGGTATTTTCTCAGCCTCAACACATTAATTCAACATCACAATCCAAGCCACAACACTCAAAACACTGAAAACAAAACATCTTATGCTTAGTATCAACTATACAAAGATCTAAAAGCATATACCTAAAGTAAAGCAAATACAAAGTTCAAATTAAATTACATAGACATACAGATAGGTAGTAATATAAATCTACTATTCATCAAATTCAATACTAGATTCTCCTCTGAGATCACCCATTTATTGCACATTAACGAAAAGGTTGTAGGTTGGGATGGAAATTCTTCAGTAGAATCCTCCTCTATTAATTTCATCCTTCTCATCGGTCGTATGAAATTATCTTCTAAATGTCCAGAGTGCTCAAAATGTTCTTTCATCCTCTAGTCTAGATGATCGAAGAAATTAGAGATATTATTAATCACATTCATGAAATTTTGTACCTCCTTCTCTAATTTCTTGATTCAGTGCAGGATCACCAAAGACTTGTCAGGAATTAAGGGTTGAACTGACAGTGAATTCTGAGATGATTGATCTACTATAATGGTCATCTCATTTTCATCTTCAAAAACTGGGAAACTCTCAGTTGGATCCAAAGGCTTCCAAGGTAGAAATACATTTTTCTAATTTTTGTATGACACTTAAAACTGGCTGCAAAGTGAGAAAATTGTGGAGGGGTGTCCTAGCCCATAAGTTGATCCATGAACGATCTGGCCCAAAACCGACTTCACAATTTTTGATCCAATATCTATCGGCAGTCCCCTTTGGATGTAATAATTTAAAGTAGCACATTCTTTATAAATATTACCTATCTTCATTGTCGGTAATAGTTTTGCAGAAATGAAAAAGTGCTAGTGTTAGAAAATGAGATTTATGTTGTCGCAGAAAAACTAACATACCTGTTTTCTCTCATTTCCCAATCATGAGTTTCTTCCGTTAAATATTGATAAATTTCATTCATCTGGTTTCTCGTTGGGACAAAATTGGAATAGTGGCAGACATGAACATTCTCGATCATGTATAATTCATTGATTCGTGCAGGAGTGAAAGTGATCCATCTACCTCATACATAAACGACTCCCTGGTAGATTTCATGTAAGTTTACAAAAAATCTACATGAAATTTGTTGCGCTTCTGCGATTTACGAAAGTGTTGTGCTATACAATTGCAGGAACAACCACGGAGGCAATTGTATAGCACAACACTTTCCATCTTAGCCGCAATATCATCTCTTCAATTGTCGTCGAGGGACTATTCAATCCGTGATTCACGATTTCTCGTTCCTTGATCAATCTTTTGTTCGTCAGTAACTTATTGAAGATTTGTTGCGCTTCCGCACTAATAAACTTTTGCCGATTGAAAACTTGCATTCTGATATTATCATGGGAATTGGACACCATTGGAATGAAATTGGTGGAGTTTCACTTTGTTTTTGGGGAAATATGACTTTAGGAATCAAATTTGGGAGTTTAAAAGGGTAACTCCTGCCCAAAAACTGCCAAAAACCACCATTCAAACACAAGAAACCGCCATTTCGCCGGTCTCGCCGTCGATGGGGCCGAAGGCGTCGTCGGTGAGCCTCTGTGTTTATTTTGTTTGGACTCTTGGGAAAAACCCACCATCGGTGGTGTCGAGGGAAAAAATTGCACAGTTTCGCTCTGGTCCGAATGCGTTCCAATTTTTCTTTATGGATCCAATTCTTACGATGATTCAAGGATAAATAAGGGTAGTAGAGACTTACACTACCACAAACTAATGATAATTTCAAAAAAAAAACTATAATCGTAATAAAATTAAAGATAAATAAGGGTTGCCTCCCATGATGCCCGACCTATTAAGCGTAAGATAAATATGGTTTAACGTCATCAGCCCGACCTATTCAGGTGTTATTCAGGTTGACTGATCTTTAGAACCTCATTAAAATTTGGTCTTTTACCCTCGAAATATGGTTTTAATCTGTGTCCATTTATTTTAAATTTATTTTCAATTTTTTTATCTTCAACTCCCGTAAGTTTAAACTTGAGTCACAGTAAAGGGTCCTAACCAACGAGACTTCAATTTCCCAGGAAATAACTTCAGTCTAGTGTTGTAAAGCAAAACATCTTATCCTGGTTCAAAGTTTCTCTAATTAATCTTCCAATCATGCCATAAATTTAGTTTCTCTTTATAAATTATGTTATTATCATAAGATTCTTTTTTTAATTCATCAAGTTCATTTAATTGTAACAATCTCTTCTTATCAGCATCTTTCAGATTATAAATGAATTCTTTAATTGCCCAATATCCTTTATGCTCCAATTCCACTGGTAAGTGACAAGTCATTCCAAAAATCAGTCTGTAAGGAGTCTTTTTAATAGGAGTTTTATAAGCTATCCTGTAAGCCCATAATGCGGTATCTAGTATAGTGGACCAATCTACTCTACTAGGGTTTACAGTCTTTTCAAGTATTTGTTTAATCTCTCTATTAGAAACTTCGGCTAACCCACTAGTTTGAGGATGATAGGCAATAGAGATTCTATGAATAATACTAAACTTTTTTGCCAATCTTTGAATATATTATTCCTAAAATGGGATCCTCCATTAGTGATAATCATTCTAGGCATTATGTATCTAGTGAAAATATTTTTCATTGAAAATATTGAAACACTTTTAGCGTCACAACGAGGTAAGGCTTGTGCTTCAATCCACTTAAAAATGTAGTCTACTGCAATTAATATATATAAGTTCCTAAATGACGGAATAAATGGTCCCATGAAATCTAATCCCCAAACATCAAAGATTTCAACTTCTAACATGAAATTCAGAGGCAATTAATTTCTTCTAGATATATTGCCTCTTGTTGACATCGATCACATGCTTTTGTTCATCTATTAAAATTCCTAAAGATAGTAAGCCAATAAAATTCTGCTGGTAAAATTTTATATGTAGTTTTATCAATCCCAAAAAGTTCTCTAAACTCAAAATCATGACATTTCTGAATGATTAGCTCAGTTTCTTTATAAGGTACACATCTTCTCATAATCAGATCCTTACATTATTTATATAGATAAGGCTCATCCCAAAAATATGCTTTTGCATCATGAATGAATTTCCTTTGTTGTTGCAATGTCATCATAGGTGGTAAAATATCACTTACAATATAGTTAACAATATCAGCATACCATGGTATTTTCCACTCATTAATATTATATGGTTGTTCATTAGGGAAACTATCTGTAATTTCCTTGTCGATGTCAGATAACTCATGATTTTTTAATCTTGTAATCAGCAATTTGATTATCAGTTCCCTTTCTATCAATAACCACAAAATCAAATTCTTGCATCAATAGCAATTTGATTATCAGTTCCCTTTCTATCAATAACCACAAGATCAAATTCTTGCATCAAAAGAATCCATCTAATCAACCTTGTGTCTGTAATTTTATTGTCGGTGTCAGATAATTCATGATTTTCTAATCTCGACAAATGATCAAATTATCAGTTCCCTTTCTATCAATAACCACAAGATCAAATTCTTGCATCAATAGTATCCATCTTATCAGTTCCCTTTCTATCAATAACCACAAGATCAAATTCTTGCATCAAAAGTATCAATCTAATCAGTTCCCTTTCTATCAATAACCACAAGATCAAATTCTTGCATCAAAAGTATCCATCTAATCAACACCTTTCTATCAATAACCACAAGATCAAATTCTTGCATCAAAAGTATCCATCTAATCAACCTTTTGACATCCTTCTTTTGCATTAAATATTTAATAGCAGAGTGATCAGTGTGCACAACACATTTAACTACAATTAAATAAGATCTAAATTTATCTAAAGCATACACAATGGCCAGTAACTCTTTTTTAATAACACTATAGTTAATGTGTGCATCATTCAGAGTTTTACTAGCATAGTATATAAATTTAAAAATCTTTTTGTACCTTTATGCAAGAACAGCTCCAATAGCATAATCACTAGTATCACACATCAGTTAAAATGGTTTCTCCCAGTTAGGTGAA
Source organism: Phalaenopsis hybrid cultivar (assembly GCA_002079205.1). Taxonomy (NCBI): domain Eukaryota; kingdom Viridiplantae; phylum Streptophyta; class Magnoliopsida; order Asparagales; family Orchidaceae; genus Phalaenopsis; species Phalaenopsis hybrid cultivar. The sequence continues at coordinate 81,196 of JXCR01137677.1, read as the reverse complement.
ACTATAATAGAGGCTGTGATTAATTTTTTCTTTAATAACTCATTGACATTTAAACAGCTTTCAGTAAATTCAAATTTCTTGTCCTTTTTTAAAAGTTGGCCTAGAGGTTTGGCAATTTTTGAAAAATCTTTAATTAAATGCCTGCTCCTTTTCTAAAAGTTGGCATAGAGGTTTGGTAATTTTTGAAATATCTTTAATAAAACGCCTGTAAAATCCACATGTCCAAGAAAACTCCTAACGTCTCTTACATTAGTAGGAGGTGTTAGTTTAGATATAACTTGAATTTTTGCAGGGTCTGTCGAAGAAAACTTCTAACTTCTCTTACATTAGTAGGAGGTGTTAGTTTAGATATAACTTGAATCCAAGAAAACTCCTAACTTCTCTTACATTAGTAGGAGGTGTTAGTTTAGATATAACTTGAATCTAGAGGTTTGGTAATTTTTGAAAAATCTTTAATATAACGCCTGTAAAAACCAACATGTCCATAAAACTCCTAACCTCTCTTACATTAGTAGGAGGTGTTAGTTTAGATATAACTTGAATTTTTGGAAGGTCTGTCTAACCCCTCTTACATTAGTAGGAGGTGTTAATTTAGATATAACTTGAATTTTTGCAGGGTCTACCTAACCTCTCTTACATTAGCAGGAGGTGTTAGTTTAGATATAACTTGAATTTTTGCAGGGTTTTAGTAATTTTTGAAAAATCTTTAATAAAACGCCTGTAAAAACCAACATGTCCAAAAAAACTCATTCTCTTACATTAGTAGGAGGTGTTAGTTTAGATATAACTTGAATTTTTGCAGGGTCTGCTTCCAAACCATCTTCCAAAATTTTATGCTCTAATACAGTTCCTTCTGCAACCATAAATTGACATTTCTCCCAATTCAGAACCAGATTAGTTCTTTCACATAACTGTAAAAGTCTATAGTTACTATTACAATTACATTCACAACACAACATGAAAGTTTTTACAACAACAATTCTCAAATGAAAATACAACACATTTCAATCACAAATAATAAGGAAACAAAAAAAAAACTATATTAAACTTATAAAAGTATCAGTCTTCATCTCATTCCTCCTCATCCTCATCATCATCTTCTTATTCTTCCTCATCTTCATTATGAATAGGAGCATAGGGAGTGAAATTGGGGCAAGGAAGTTATTCCACATTGGGCTCTCCTCTAAGTTGTCTCACCATGAAATTCTCAAAAACAATGTTATGTTGAACTCTCCTCTGTTGATATTCTTCATTATAAGCATTTCTTGCTCCAATCTCTCTCAACTAACCTTGAATATTAATTTTGTCCATTTGTTGAATTATGAGTTGGTTCATAATGTTTTCTAATGATGCAGGGCGAGAAGTAGATGCCCTTATTCTTTCTCTTCTAGATTCAATAAATGACTGAACTCTTTAAATAATATGCCTCCCATTAATATTCTATGGTTGTAATTTTTCTTCTTTTCTATGGGACTTTACTCCTGATTGCTCACATAAATTGAAAATCAGAGCAGGGTATCCAACAAGTCTATCTACTATTTGATCTAAAAGAGGAAAAGGGAAGTGATCTTTCTTGGTGGTAGTGTTTAATTTTTTATAATCAATGCAAATACGTCACTTAGTAACTTGCATGATAGGTATTAATTCATTACTTTCTTTTATCTCAATAGTCCCTACTCATTTCTTAGGAACACAATGAATTAGACTTACCCATGCACTATCTGGAAAAGGATATATAATTGTAGTGTCCAACCATTTCAAAATTTCCTTCTTTGCACTATCTGAAATAGGATATATAATTCTAGTGTCTAACCATTTCAAAATTTCCTTTTTTACCCATTATCTGAAATAGGATATATAATTCCAGTGTCTAACCATTTCAAAATTTCCTTCTTAACTAATTCTTTCATCATCGGATATATAATTTCAGTGTCCAACCATTTCAAAATTTCATTCTTGACTACTTCTTTCATCATTGAGTTTAATCTCCTTTGTGGATCAACTCTTGGTTTATATTGTTCATCCAGTATAATTCTATGCATACAGATCTTTGTGGATCAACTCTTGGTTTATATTGTTCATCTAATATAATTTTGTGCATACAGATCGAATGACTGTATATAATTCTAGTGTCTAACCATTTCAAAATTTCCTTCTTAATTACTTCTTTCATCATCGGCTTTAATCTCTTTTGTGGATTACTCTTGGTTTATATTGTTCATCTAATATATATCAGCGGATTTAATCTCCTTTGTGGATCAACTCTTGGTTTATATTGTTCATCTAATATAATCCTGTGCATACAGATTGAAGGACTGATTCCCTTAATATCAGCTAAGGTCCAACCAAAAGCTTTATTTTCTTTCATCATTGGGTTTAATCTCCTTTGTGGATCTACTCTTGGTTTATATTGTTCATCTAATATCATTATGAAGGACTGATTCCCTTAATATCAGCTAAGGTCCAACCAAAAGCTTTCTCATATCTTTTCAAAGTATCCAACAGTCTTTGCTCTTGCAAATCATTTAATTTTGAAGATATAATAATTGATAATGTAGATGAGTCTCTCAAAAACACATACTCCAAGTGGCTAGGCAATATTTTCAACTCAAGTTCAGGTGGTTTTGTAATTGACGGAAATAGATTCTTATCAGCATTTTTCGTAATATCCAACATCTCAAATCTTTCTTGAACATAATCTGATTCCTCTTTTTCTAATTCTTCCAAAATAACTTCACCACCCTCTTCAATTTTTTCTTTCTCTTCAAAATGTTCTTTAAAATGTTCTTTCAACAGATGTTCACTAATTTCCATCCGAAAACATTCATTATCTCTTTCAACAACAGGTTATTTCATAGATTTCACAATGTTAAAAGCCACTTCTTGATCATTAACTCTCATAGTTAATTCTCCAGTTTTAACATCTATCATAGCTTTTTCAGTAGCTAAAAATGGTACCTTTATCTTCCTCCATATCTAAAACAATGAAATCCACAGGAAAGATAAATTTATCCACTTTTTCTAACACATTATCTATAACTCTCTTAGGATATGTAACTGAGCGATCTGCTAACTGAAGAGTTACAGAAGTAGGTGAGACTTCTCCTAATTGCTATGTAACTGAATGATCTACTAACTGTAGAGTTACAGAAGTAGGTGAGACTTCTCCTAATTCTAATCTCAGAGGCATAAGATTAATGACAGAAGTAGGTGAGACTTCTCCTAATCCTAGTTTTTTGAAAATTCTGAAGAGTTACAGAAGTAGGTGAGACTTCTCCTAATCCTAATCTTTTGAAAATCGATAGAGACATAAGATTAATGTTGTCTCCCAAATCACATAAAGCTCTTCCATAGAATTTTTCACCGATAGCACACGGTATAGTGAAACTTCCAGGATCCCAAATCACATAAAGCTCTTCCATAGAATTTTTCACCGATAGCACACGGTATAGTGAAACTATAATCACATAAAGCTCTTCCATAAAATTTTTCACCGATAGCACACGGTATAGTGAAACTGTCAGGATCTTTTAATCTCTTCCATAAAATTTTTCACCAATAGCACACGGTATAGTGAAACTGCCAGGATCTTTTAATATTTCAGGAAGCTTTTTCAAAATAATTGCACTACACTCTTCACTAAGTGCAACAGTTTTGTTATCCGTGAACTTCCTTTTCTTTTTCATAATATCTTTAATAAAATTCACATAATTGGGCATTTGCTCTAAAGCATCTACGAAGCGAATATTTACCGTTAATTTTTTAAGAGTTTCTAAAAATTTGGAAAATTGTTTATTTTGTTTGTGTTGCTTCAATCTTTGAGGAAACAGTGGTGGATGTTTCTCCATAGTAATTTTCATTGGTGAAAATAGATATTTTAAATATGGGTATTTATGATCCTTTTCTTTTTCGGTATCCACTTTCTCTTTTTCAGTTTCCATTTCTTTTTGTACTCTTGTCTCAAATCTTTTCCACTTCATAATTGTATTACTTTTATCTGTTCTTTTCCTTGATCTTTAGGATTTGGTTTCACATTACTAGGAAAAGTTCCTAATGTTCGGTTACTAAGCGCAGTAGCAATATGGCCGAATTGACTTTTAATATTCTTAATAGTACTTCATTTATTTTGTAATTATTTTTCTTGAATTTGTAATTGATATCCATGATTCTGCAATTGTTGACCCATGTTTAATGTCAGCTCTTCCATAGACAACTTCCTCTCCTTAATTTGAATGTTACTGTTAAATCCCAGGGGATAAGAAGGTCTATAGTTAACATTTCCTTGGTTGGATGAATTTCCGAATAGGTTCACTGGGTTGTTTGCCCATTCTTGATTTGTAGAAGAATTGTTATTCTAATTAAAATTTGGATGATTCTTCCAACCTATGTTATAATAGTTTGAATAAGGGTTGTTAGGTCTATTAATAGTATTTAAAGTCTCATATGAAGGTTTAACATCCACAAATTTCCCAGATGAATTCTCTTCCATCGTGGGAGGTGTTGGAGAATAATTCAACCCTTAATGATCTAATTTATTTGATATTGCAGCAATCTGCGAAGCTAACATAGATATTGTGCAGAATCATGGATACTAGCTACTCTTTTAGGATTTACCCGCTCAGAGGGCCATTGAAAATTGTCATGGATACTAGCTACTCTTTTAGGATTTACCCATTCAGAGGGTCATTGAAAATTGTTGGTCATGATCTAATTTCTTTGATATTGCGGTAATCTGCGAAGCTAACATAGATATTACATCAGAATCGTGGATACTAGCTACTCTTTTAGGATTTACCCTTTCAGATGGCCATTGAAAATTGTTGGTAGCTATATTTTCTATTAATTAATAAGCCTCATCAAAAGGTTTTGACATTAACAAACCACCAACCTCAGCATCTATAATCGATCTAAGTGATCCCACTACTCCATTATAAAATTTTGAATTATCAACCATTCTGGTAACGAATAATGAGGGCATTTCCTAAGAAGATCTTTGAATCTCTCCCAAGTTTCCTATATTGACTCTCCATCAATTTGACAAAAAGATGTTATGTCATTTCTAAGTTTAAGAGTTTTGGATGGAGGGAAAAATTTGGATAGAAATTTCTGTGAAAGTTCTCTCCAAGTTCTAATAGATCCGGGTGCTAACAAATTTAACCACATCTTAGCCTTATCCCTCAGTGAAAAAGGAAAAGGTCTAAGTCTAACAACATCGTTTGAGACTCTGTCATATTTAAAAGTAGCACACAATTTTAAAAAACTAACGTGGTGTAAATTGGGATCTTCATTTGGTGTAACTCTAAATTGATTGTTTTGTACCATTTCGATAATAGTGGATTTAAGCTCAAATGAATTAGCAGCTACATCAGGATTTTGGATAGATAACTGAATTTCATCTGCCGTAGGATTTGCATAGTCTCTTAAGGGTCTTGGTTCGGATCTTCATTTGGTGTACCTCCGAATTGATTGTTTTGTACCATTTGGATAATAGCAAGTTCAAGCTCAAATGAATTAGCAGCTACATCAGGATTTTGGATAGATAAGTGAATCTCATCTGCTGTAATCTTCATTTGGTGTACCTCTGAATTGATTATTTTGTACCATTTGGATAATAGCAGGTTTAAGCATTCATTTGGTGTACCTCCGAATTGATTGTTTTGTACCATTTGGATAATAGCAGGTTTAAGATTTGAATTAGCAACTACATCAGGATTTTGGATAGATAAGTGAATTTCATCTGCTGTAGGATTTGTGAATTAGCAGCTACATCAGGATTTTGGATAGATAAGTGAATTCCATCTGCTGTAGGATTTGCGTAAGCTCAAATGAATTAGCAGCTACATCAGGATTTTAGATAGATAAGTGAATTTCATCTGTTGTAGGATTTGCATAATCTCTTAGGGGTCTAGGTTGGTGTTCATTCTCTATTCCTTGATTGTTCATGTTGTTTTCCATTGTATAAAGCTACATCAGGATTTTGGATAAATAAGTGAATTTCATCTGCTGTAGGATTTGCATAATCTCGTAGAGATCTAGGGTTTTATAAGTGAATTTCATCTGTTGTAGGATTTGCATAATCTCGTAGGGGTCTAGGTTGGTGTTCATGATAAGCGATGTGTAAATTAGGATCTTCATTTGGTGTACCTCCGAATTGATTATTTTGTACCATTTAGATAATAGCAAGTTCAAGCTCAAATGAATTAGCAGCTACATCAGGATTTTGGATAGATAAGTGAATCTCATCTGCTGTAATCTTCATTTGGTGTACCTCTGAATTGATTATTTTGTACCATTTGGATAATAGCAGGTTTAAGCATTCATTTGGTGTACCTCCGAATTGATTGTTTTGTACCATTTGGATAATAGCAGGTTTAAGATTTAAATTAGGATCTTCATTTGGTGTACCTTTGAATTGATTATTTTGTACCATTTGGATAATAGTAGGTTTAAGCTCAAATGAATTAGTTAGGATCTTCATTTGGTGTACCTCCAAATTGATTGTTCTGTACCATTTGAATAATAGCAGGTTTAAGCTCAAATGAATTAGCAGCTACATCTATTTTGGATAGATAAGTGAATTTCATCTGCTGTAGGATTTGCATAATCTCTTAAGGGTCTAGATTTGGATAGATAAGTGAATCTCATCTGCTGTAGGATTTGCATAATCTCTTAGGGGTCTAGGTTTGGATGTTCATTTTCTATTCCTTGATTGTTCACGTTGTTTTCCATTGTGTCAGGATTTCTAGGTTCAGTTCATTTTCTATTCCTTGATTGTTCATGTTGTTTTCCATTGTATCAAAATTTCTAGGTTCTTTTCTCAATCTTCTAATATATCTAACAGTGCGTTCTAATTCTGAATTGTACGGTATAAGATTTTTATGTTCAAATTTACACATACAATTTGAAATCAGTACACAATAAAATGGTTAACTAAATATAATTCAAGTAAAAATTTTCTAATAATCCTAATTTGTTCGTTACTCTAATTATGATTTTTTTTTACTCACTCCCCGGCAACGGCGCCAAAAACTTGGCCACGACTTTATATATTCTTAAAAATATAAGTATTTAATACTACTGCTAAAGATTTACTTCCTCAGCAACTGTACCAAAACTAAAAATATAACTATTTAATACTGCTGCTAAAAGATTTAATTCCTCAGCAACGACACCAAAACTTAATAATGGTTATAGATTCGATAAAGATGTATATATAAAATATTCAATAATGGTAAAGTCACACTTATCAATGCAAGTATACGTATAGATTCGATAAATATGGATGTAATAAATATTCAATAATTGTAAAGTCACACTTATCAACACAAGTACACGTATTGCTCAAGTAATATAGGGATCTAATGGAGACCTAGATCTCACCCATAGGGAGTGGTTTAGAACTGCGAACTAAGATTTTAGAAAAGCAATACTTTAATCACAATAACTTTAGAAAAGCAATACTTTAATCACAATAATGAAGTTCAATTTGCTTATCTGTCACTAATAGACAATTTAAATAAATATGCAATTTAAATAAATATGCAATTTCAATAAATATGCAATATTAATAACTATTACATAACTAATTATGCTAATGAAGGTTCGAATGTGATATTCAATATATAAGAAAGCATCATTCTCTTTGTTAAGTAATTATAGTGAATGGTTAAAGTGAATTAGTTCAAATTATATTGTGGCAAATAGGAGCATACCTATTCTTTACCCTTTCGTCCAGGCATAAACAACATTGAATAATCCTACACTTATTTACTGAATCTGCGGCTAGGCTGGGAGGATACCGGCTCTCACTTCGGAGCTCCCACGTTGCCCTCACTTGAGGGCTAACATCTACACTTTACCACCAAAACGATAGGACCAAATCGGGGATTTTAGTCTGTCGCTCTAAAATCTCTAATTTTGTGCCCTATAATATTATTTCCCTATATATTTGCACCCAATTTTGACCGAATTGGGGATTTTAGTCTGTCATTTTCTAAAATCTCCAATTCTACGCCCGATAATTTCATTTCCCTATTTATTTGCACCCAATTTCTGTCACTCTAAAATCTCCAATTCTACGCCCGATAATATTATTTCCTTATTTATTTTCACCCAACTTCCAATGCAATCTCCAATTCTACGCCCGATAATATTATTTTCCTATTTATTTGCACCCAACTTCCAAGGTTTTAACCTCCCTGAATCTTGGATGTAATCTTCACTTTAGTTGTAAAACTCAACATATTTTAACTAATCAATTGGCCAGATTGAAAGTAAATTAACATTGTGAAGTGAAAAAATCATCATAATTTCTTAAACATTTTCATCGCTTCACCATATCAAATCAGCATTTCACAAATCTCAAGACAAGGAGAAAAATAGAGAAAACTACTCAGATCTCACGCGGAAAAACACAACAAAACTTGGAATTCATATATAAAATCAAAGTCATACACACTACAACAATAAATATAACTTATCTCTAATTTCTCCCCAAGAAAACTCCTCGAAGTTCCTCTGACTCTCTTCTTTTCTTTACAACACACAAAATTCCTCTTCAAAGCAGCAAGGAGGAAGAAATCACTCACTTTCCCTCCACTCTTGCAATCTCCCGAAGAATTCCTGACAATTTTGACACTCTAGTAAATTCTCTATACACTAATGGAAGCTTTCTAATTTCCAAGACCTCCAGGACCTCTCCAATTTTTGGCCAAAATCTTCTTTTAAAGTTGTGCATGAGCTTTCCCAAGAGTTGCCTAAGCATCCCTTCAAAATTTGTCCTCATCCGGACATAACCGCCGAGCTCGCCATCGGCATCCTCGAGGGCTCCGTTGTCAGACCTTCTTAATGAATTAATTCTGGAGTCTCATGAAAATCTCGTCGTCGGCGTGGTCGATGGCTCCGTCAGCACCCTAGTTCAATTCTTCACATTTTGGTTCTATTTTCTCCAAATTCACTCCTTTTTGCATCTTTTTGCTCCAATGACCTTAATTCATCATTCCTGCAACAAAATATCAAAAATATATTTCTTTAAAGTATAATATCATAAAAAATAGCATAAAATAGGTATGAAAATCTCAACATATTTTCCTTTGGTCACCTCCCCTAATTCCCAAAGAAAAGGTCATCAGTAGAGTCCTTAGTTTTGAGCATTTGAGACCACATTTTAGAAACACCTAGTTTGGGGGAGGCAGGGGACGGGTGGGAACCCCTACAGTACTTGACAATCAAGCAAATAGCCCAAAGAGATTCCTGTTCTCTAAAAGGAATCCAATGTTTGCAGAAATTGATATGTTGTAAGTGCTTGAAGCTTCTAAATCCAAGACCCCCATTTTCAGCTGGTTTGCAAATTGTGTTCCAGTTTGTCCAATGCTTTTGGTTTCTCTGACCAAACTAAAGAAATTGGTTAAATGTTTTCTCTAGTAAGTGTTGAGTACTTTTCTTCAATGTAGCCATTTGTAGGATGTAGGAAGGGAAGGCTGACAGTACAGGCATTAAGAGAGTGATTCTACCAGCATTTGAAATAAAAGAATTGGTCAAGCTGATTAATTTTGTTTAAATCTTCTATATATATATATATCATTTTGACAATTGACTATCTGTCCAAAATTCTGAATCACAGTATCCTCAATGATTATTACTCTAAATACCATCATAAGTCAAATTTGGTTATTTCTCATTTACTTTGTGCTTATGACATCATAGTATTCTCTATATCCCCTAAGAATGTTGTCAAGAAGGTCGCCAAGTGCCTCAATGTTTTTCATAGCAACTCAGGTATGTGCTTTAGAAAGACATAAGTGCTAATTGATTTTCAATGAATGAATTTCTTCTAGCTGTAGATAGTGGATAGCTGACTACACTGGCTTCATTTGTACACTCCTTCCAATCAAATATATGGGGGTCCCTCTTATTATGACTGAAGCTAAGCAGATTCAGTTTGAGGAAGTCCACAACAAATTTATTTCCTATCTTTCTTGCTGGACCAATTCATTTTTATCTAATGGTGGTAGAATCACCCTTCTTAAAAGCATCCTCACTACTCTTCCTTCTTATATTCTTCAAATAACCAACCTTAAGAGAAGTACCAAACTGCAACTTGAAAGGGCCTTCAACAGATCCCTTTGGTCAGGTCAAAGAAAACAATTACATTGAGTCTTTCTAGGAAAAAGCTGCTAAACCATTTATGGCTGGTGGTATTGGCTTCAAAGGGCTTCAACAAATCTTTCATGTTAACCTTTCAGAGAACACTCATCCTTGTGGGCAAAATTTATGCTGGGAATGTATTGTAAGGAGCATCACCCCTCTTTTGCTGTTAGGAAAATTGGAGACTCCAAATTATGGGTAAGCATGCTTAAAGTTAGAGACCAAGCTGAAAATTTATTTCTCTGGGAGCTGAGGAAAGGTGATGTTATCTTTTGGCTGGACCACTGGTGTCCTGAAGATTGGCTCACTTCTATTACAAGTCGTCCTCATATTAATAATTATATTGCAGACTATTGGGAGGAGAATCATTGGTCTCTTACAAAACTGAGCTCTATTCTACAAGAACCTTATATTACCCAGATAACCAATGTAACTTTTGACATGGATAAGCCTGATAAAATTTTATGGAAAAATCATGCTCATCAAAGTCTCACCAAATCCATATAGTCTAGTCTTTTTTATTGGGATGAAGTCCATTAGGGGAATGTTATATTGAATAAATTATTGTCACCTTCCATGTCTTTTTTCAGTTGGAGAACTATGCACAACTTACCACCTACTTATGAAATACTTAAAATGAAAGGTCTGAGGGGACCCTCCAGACACCACTTATGCTTAGAGAATGTGGAATCCATCTCACACCTTTTTTTTATTGCAGATTTTCACAAAATGTCTAGACTGAACTTTTTCTCACCTAACCCTGAGGAATTTTGTCTTCAAGTGGGATGATATTAAAGGTTGTTGAGATTGTTGGAGAACTTAAGAGATTTCTCCCATTCCTTTTTTAGTTGCTTGGTTTATTTGGATCGCTAGGAACCTTGCTAAATATGTGGCCAAGATCACTACTATAGCTGGTGTGGTGAGAAACTGTAAGACCTTTATCCAAAAATTGATACAACACAAACATTTACCTAATATTTTTTCCTCTACAATTAAGACTTTCTATCCATATACTATTGTCAAAGTCTTTTGAAGGCCTCCTAGCCCACATATAATTAAGATAAATATTGATGGCAGCTTTGCTGATTATGATGCTGGGGCGGGAGGAATTTTCAGAAACCATCTTGAGAAGTGCCTTCTTTTCTTCAATGCTCCTGTTATTGCTATTGATGCTTTANTATATATATATATATATATATATATATATATATATATATATATATATACATACATACATACATACAAAACAACTCCCTAACAAAGCTAAACAACTGACTTCCCAATGTCACGAGGAGACACAATCTCAGCAACAGGGCATAACATTTCATGTCCACAACCACAAAACCAGCAATCATCTTTGCACTCTGAGGTAAGGAATCTGAAATTTGTCCCCCTGAGTTAGTAGATGTAGGGAGGGGGAGAGAGTTGTGGACACCTCAGGAAGATCAGCATGAGCACCTTCTATAGCTAGAAAATTATTAGGTCTATTTNCTTGTCCCCCTGAGTTAGTAGATGTAGGGAGGGGGAGAGAGTTGTGGACACCTCAGGATGATCAGCATGAGCGCCTTCTATATCTAGAAAATTAGCAGGTCTATTAGCTTCCCTATACACAAAAGAGAAATGGATCTTACTTTCAGTGCTAAGCTTCTTAATTCTATGAATCCATTGATTGATATGCCAAGAGGATGACATCTTAGAATTGAGTAACTCCACCAGCAGGGAGGAGTCCACTTCAACAACAATCCACTGCCAATTATTCCTTTTAGCAAAATTTAATGCCCAGAATAGTGTTGCAGCTTCAGTTTCCAAAGCATCATCAACAATATAAGGGGCCTTGTATAACAACAAATTCTTCCTTTTGTGGTCTCTGAAAATTCCCCCAATGCCTGCTCTCTTGTTTGTGTAGCTTCCATCAGTGCTGATTTTAATGAAAGGATAAGGAGGCTTCTCCCATCTCACCTTGATAATTTTGAAGTGATTGGCACCCATGTAAGTTGTGGTCTACAGAATCCTGGGGAAGTTCCTCTAGTGTATTAGCTTACTTAGGTAAGCTTAGCAGTTAGTCATCACCCAAGTAGCACTTGCCTCCCTATCCTCATGTTTGGCCATGTTTCTAGCCATCCAAATAAACCAAGCAACAATGAATGGAAATGGCTTGAGGATTATCCCTTTCCAATCTTTAATGCAGTCAGTAATGTTATCCCAACCAATGTTAATCAGGTTTGTGTTCATTTGGGAAGTTAACTTACTCCAAACCTCATTGGCAAAGTTGCACCTGAAGAATAAATGGTCCCTTGTGTCCTGATCTAGCTTGCATAAATGGCATCTTGAAGGGCCTTTCAGGCCTTTAAGTTTCAGAATAACATCAGTTGGGAGAAGGTTATTGAGAACTCTCCAAGAGAAGAACTGCATAGAGGGGGTGAGGTGTTTTTGGCAAGTGGAGATGTTCCACTAGCAAGGATCCCAGCAATATAGGTAATTCTGGATATTTATAGAAATACTAGCTTTTGTCCTATTCATCAAGATGAGTTTGTCCTTCTTATTTCTGTCAAATTGTATAGTAGAGATGTAGCTAGCAGACTGCTCCTTCAGTAATCCCGTCAAGAAGTCCTCAGACCAACCATTACCTACCCAGCAGTCTTTGATCAATAAATCCCCCTCCTTTTCATCCTGTAAAGGTTCCAAAGAGTCATTAGAACACCATTTGTCTTTCCAAAAAATAATATTCCCTTGTCTCAACTCCCATCTGAGCAGCTGATCAATGTCATCTCTATCCTTGAGCATCTGAATCCAAATTCTGGAGTCTCCCAGCTTCCTAGTGACCTCCCCGGGGTGGACAGACTTACAATATTTGACAATCATAAAGTTGGCCCATAAGCTTTCATTTTTTCTGAATTTAATCCATAGCTTACAAAGGCTAATGTGTTGTAGCTGATGCAAGCCTTTAAAACCTAAACCACCAGCTTCCCATGGTTTAACCACTTTTAGCCAACTAGCCAAGCCACTTGTTTTCTGTTCCCAGCCCACATAAATATGTTGAAGGTTCTTTCCAGCAGCAAAGATGTACTTCTTTTCATTGTGGCCACTTGGAGAGCATACAATGGGATAAAGGTAAGAATGCTCTTCAGTAGGGTGATCCTAACCCCATTGGAAAAAGGAGTTAGACCACCCCTGAAGAGTGGAGGTTATTTTATCAATAACCTCATCAAATTGGATCAGCTTTGTTCTTCCTCTGGTAAGATGAATCCCCAAATATTTGAAGGGGAGGCTCAGGCTAGAGAAACTGGTGCAAGAATGCATCCATTGCTTGATTAGTAGAGAGGCTTTTTTGCTAATCAGCATCTCACATTTTTCCTTATTGACCTTTGGCCTAGAAACCTATTGAAAATGTTTAAGACATCCCAAAATGTACTTAGTAGCAGGCTTAGAAGCCTTGTTAATAGCAGGATTTCATCAGCATAGATCAGATGGCTTATGTCCATCCTAGCTCTATTGTGATAAGAGTTAAAGCTTTTCCTCTTCTCCTTACACTCTATCAGTCTAGAAAAGTAGTCCAACACCAGTATGAAAATGGTGGGGGATAAAGGGACCCCTTGTTTAAGTCCTCTGGTGTCTTTAAAGAAACCATGAGATTTCCCATTTATAAAAATTGAGTTTATGTTATCCTCTTGCCATCTTTTAATCATATTTCAGCAATCCCTGGAAAAGCCCCTAGCCTCCAAACATTCAATGATGAAATCCTAGTTTACCATGTCATAAGCCTTCATTAGATTAAGCTTAAAGATTGCATTACCCCCTCTGCAAGGTTTTTCCAAATCCGGTAGAAGTTCTTGAGCCAGAAGGATGTTATCCCCAATACTTCTGCCATTAACAAAGGCAGCTTGATTAATGCTGACAAGGTGAGGTAATAGAGGTTGAAGCCTGTGGACAATAATTTTACTTATAATCTTACTTATTACATTGTTTAAACTCAGAGTTCTATACTACTTCCAGTTATCCTTGATAGATGTCTTTAGGATAAAGACAATAGTGGAGGCAATGAAATAGTTAGGGAGAGAGTTTCATTTGAAAAAGTGTTAAATGGCTTTGATCACCTCTTCGTTGATGACATCCCAAGCCTTCTTATAGAAGTCTGAAGTAAACCCATCAGGTCCAGCTGATTTGGAACTATCAATAGAATTCAAAGCAGCTTTATCTCTTCCTCATCAGGGATATCATTTAAGTGCAGATTAGCAGTAAACCTCTTGATGTCTATGAACAAATTTTTATCAATTTGTTCTCTATCTATGATGGTCTCATTCATAAGGCTGTGGCAATACTGCATAGTACTTTCAGTAATTTCCTCATCCTTCCTGAGCCAAGTTCCATTATGATCTTTGATAGAGTGGATAGTGTTGCATTTCCTTTGGTATTTGATGCAGGCATGATAGAATTTTGTGTTCCTATCTCCATCAGCAAATTTAGTTTTTGCAGCCTTTTGTTGAAGGAAGTGATCCTGCCACTGGATAGCATTTAAAAGTCTCTCATTAGGCTCAAGAAGAACAGCCTCATCAATCCTTCCTTTGCTATGCTCCTCCTCCAGCTCAGTTACCTCATTTTCAGCCTTATCAACAATCAGTAGGAGGTCTCCAAAAGTATTCCAGCTCCACTGCTTAAGGGATTTAGCAACCCTCTTCTGATTAAGCCAAAGGTTGATGAATGGGTCAGGGTGAAGATCTTTCTTCCACTGTTCTTTAATAATATTCAAGAAAGTTAAATGTTGAGACCAAACATTCAAATATCTGAAGGGGCTTTTCTGGTTGTCCATCTTATTCCCAATAGAGATCAGTAAAGGTGTGTGGTCAGACCCAACAAGGCTTAAGTGGGTAACAGATGTCTGTAAAAACTGTTGGATTCAGTTGTCATTAGCCATAACTCTATTCAGTCTTTCCCACAGCTTCTTCCTTCTCCAAGTAAAGGTAGGACCACTAAACCCCAGGTAAAATAACCCAGCTTTTTGGATATTGTCATTGAAGAATGATATATTATTGGGATTGGGAGGTCTGCCCCCTTCCTTTCAGCAGGAGAACAGATGCAATTGAAGTCTCCTCCCACCAGCTAGGCCTTATCAATAGAGCCTTGGATGAGCTGCAGGGATTCCCACAACTTAATTCTAGCTGCTTTTAAAACAGCCAGCATTGACAAAGGAAGCAAAAACTTCCTTGTCCTTAAATCTGAGATTAAAATGTAAGAACCCAAATTTTTTTGTTGATGTTAGTGAACAAATTGAATCCAGGGAAGGCTTTAGCAATTTTCTAAGTGTTGAGATGAACCATGGGATCCAAAATGGAAATACACCAAAGTTTGTGCTTCTTATTCAGATATTTGAGTATTTTCGGAGATAAAGGGTGAGCAATCCCCCTAATATTCCAACACAACAAATTAATCATGGGGAAAGGGGAGAAGAGTAAGGTTGGAACCTGGACCTAGTCCTCCCTCTATATTTGCTAGAACCCATTCTTGTCTGATTAGCATGGACCTCCAAACTCTGAAGCTCCTTGCATTTCCCATTATCTTGTCCTTCTAGTTTGTAATTCTTTTTCTTCTTAGCTTTCTGAATTTGCCAATCTGACTCCAGCTCTTTATTCATGTCTTCTACAAGTTTCTGACAAGGGGGTTCCACCACTGAATCCACCATTTGATTTATCACATTTCTGGGAGGTGGGGAGGTCAACCTTTCCCCCACTGACTCAGCCCTGGTTGTATCTTTAGTTCCTTATCCTTTGTAGATATTTGGCCAGCTACTTTCCTGCCCACTCTAACTGTCTTCTCCACACAGTGAGGGTCCATTTGGGTGGGAGACTTCTCAGTCCCATCAGCATGTAATGTCTTCATTTGCACTTCTGTATTTCCAGCTTCCTGGATATTGTTAGTGGCATCCTCCAAATCATACTGAGGTTGGTGGTGAGTTCTTCTAATGGGAGGTTTCAATCTGTAGCATCTCTCCTTGTTATTTCCAAACATTTTGCAATGTTGGCAATAGTGTGGTCTTTGCTCCATGATGACTTTTTCCCAGAACCCTCTCTGAGTGTCCTCAATCCATATTCTCTTAACATCAGGAAGAGTAACATCCCTTTCCACTAAGATTCTTGCACTGGCTGGTCTGGCCTTATTATAAGTAGCAGCATCAACCTTCAATGGTGTACCCAAGGTGCACCCAATATTGAACAATGCATTCAGTTTAAAAAAATGCAAAGGCAGCTTAGCTAGCTTAAACCAAATAGGCACCATGGGAGGTTCTTGTGCTGGATCATAATCAGGTGACCATTTTAAGATTTTCATTTCTGTTCTAGCAATGATTATGGATTGCTTTGCAAAAATTTTGGCATAGTCCTCTTCTTTAGTCAGCTGGATTAGGAGGTGTCTACCATCCAACAGCCCTAGCTTCCATTCCGAAATCTTCAGGGATTCAAAATTNTATATATATATATATATATATATATATATATATATATATATATATATATATATATATATATATATCATGGAAGTGGCGGCTAGTTTGGAGTTTGCTCTGCTAGGGTTTCCATGGACTGCTTGAGGTTTGTGGCGGCTCTCTGCTCTTCCTTGCTCTTGGTTCTCTCTTCTCCTTGGCTTTTGTCTTCCCTCTTGGAGTTTCTTGCATGTTTTTCTTATGTTTTCTATTTCTAGGGTGTTACTTTTTCAAAAAAGTGGTGGTTTTAACTGTTCCATTGATGCTTAGCTCTGATGGCTGAGCAAAATAACTTTGATTTATCTACTAATATTCAATGGTAAAAGGCTATTTTTGCTGATGTTGCGGGCAAAGGATTTGATTCCATCAAAGATTTTGATGATTTTGTTTCCCCAGAGCTACCATGAGTTGGCTGACAAAACTATTAAACACTTAAGCAGGAAAAGTAGAGAAATAACATTATTTTAATAATGAGGTGGACATCCAAAATTTGATTGAGGTCTGTAAGTTTACACTCATAGAGAAATTCTAATTGGGGTTATACAGAAGTATTTAAATGGCATCAAACTCAAAGGTGCTTGGAGGGTTGGCCTTATTGATGGGAGGCACATTTTAATTAACTTTTCTAGAGAGGATGATTATTGAAGAATTTTCTGTAAGCATGTCTTACAGTTTGAAGGGAACACCATGAAGATCCTTAAATGGTCTATTGATTTTGATCATAGCAAGGAGCTCCCTATAGTCCCTATTTGGTTTAAACTTCCAGGCCTTAAGCTGCATTTTTTTAACCATAAAGTTCTCTTTAATAATGGAAAAGCTTTGGGTAAACCTCTTAAATTGGATGTTCCTATATTTAACTTAACAAGACCTTGTGTTGCTAGAATTTTAGTTGAAAGAGATATTACCCTTTTAGCAGTTAATGAAATCTGGCTGGGAACTGAACATAATGGCTATTGGCAAAAGATAATTGCTAAACAAAAGCCTTGTTACTGCTTCCACTACAATATGTTTAGGCATACAGATAATAAATGCTTTAAACTTCATCCCCACCTCATGAAATTTAATCCTGGAGCTCCAAATGATGTTGAACTGCCTCCTAGGGCATCTCTTGATGGTCAATTGAGGGAAGGGGTAATAAATACTTATACTTTAGCTTCTAATACTTCTATGAACATTGCCAATGCTGAAGCAGGTCCTTCAAAAATTCATCATGTGCCAACAGTTGTACTGGTCACAGATAGTGCTAGTGCAGAAACAGACAATGAACTTGCTACTCCTGTTGTTCAACACTTCAGCCTAAAGCCATTACTGAAGCAAGTCCTTATGGAATTCACGAAGACCCAGTAGGTGAACTGGTTAGAGATTGTGCTAGTGCAGAAACTGACAATGTACCTGCCATTCCTTCTTTTCTGCAAGTAGTTACTGAGAGGACCACAAGGATCATCTTATAGACATTACCTTAGTTGAGGAACTGTAGAATATATTGGAAGATGAATGGCAAGTCCAAAAATCCAGGAAAAAGAAAAA
This sequence comes from Phalaenopsis hybrid cultivar, assembly GCA_002079205.1. Taxonomy (NCBI): domain Eukaryota; kingdom Viridiplantae; phylum Streptophyta; class Magnoliopsida; order Asparagales; family Orchidaceae; genus Phalaenopsis; species Phalaenopsis hybrid cultivar. The sequence continues at coordinate 63,051 of JXCR01137677.1, read as the reverse complement.
GGGCAACCATGAATTGAAATAACTGCAGAAAGAAGAATATTCTCTTAGGGACATACAATCACATATTGAAATAAAGGAGGCCATGGCCAAATCCAAAAGGAGGGGAAAATCTATCTCTATTGGATGATGAACCTTCTTTGTTGGAATGTTAGGGGATTAGCACATCCTAAATCCCATAACAGATTAATTGCTTTGAATAGGATGTATAAACTTTGATTTGTGGTTATCTTGGATCCAATGGTCTCCAAAAACTCCTAGAAAATTTTTAACAAGTTTCCTGATTTCTTACATTTATCTAATCGGAATAACAAAATTTGGGTGCTTCATAGAGAGGAAGTTTTATGTAATATTTCGTGGGATCATCCATAATATTTTCATATTAAGTACAATTTTTGGGGTCAGGTGCGGCTAGCTACTTTTGTTTATGCAGGAAGCTCTTCATGTGCCAGAAAGGATCTCTAAGATATTTTTAATGCCATTAGCAGCTCTTGCAACTCATTATGGTTGGTGGGAGGGGACCTCAACTGCATTTTTGACTCCTCTAAAAAATTGGGTGGCAATCTACCTGATACTAAACTTATGAACTGTTTTAATGATAATATTTGCAGAGCTGATTTATTTGACCTTGGTTTCACAAGCCCCAGGTTTACATGGAGGAGGGGATCTCTACAGGAATGGTTGGACATAAATCTTATGAACTCTCTTTCGCTTAGTGAGTTCTTACATCCTTCCATTCAACATCTTAGTATGACAAGTTCAAATCATAGGCCACCGCTTATCACAATTTCTACCTCTCCTATCAAGAAAAAAGTTAAAGTTTTAGTTATCTAAACATGTGGTCATCCCATCAAGATTTTCTAAATCAAATTTCAATGTTATGGAGGGACTGTCACCATTCAAATCCTTTAATTAAACTGTGGTTGCTGCAAAAAAGGTTAGGTAAACATCTATCTAAATGGAATTGGACTGAGGTGGGGGATATTAACTTGAAATTTTTGGAGGGTGAAAAGATATTTGATCAATTAGAGGCATGTTTTGAAGCTAATCCTGATATGGAAAAGGACTTATTGGTGGCTAATGAAAAATTGATGAATGCTATATATATGCAGGAGGAATTGTATGCTCAAAATGCTGCTAAGATCATATTTTGTGGAGGGGATAGAAATTCCAAATGCTTTCATGCTTGTATTAATTACAAGAGAAAATGCAACACAATTCATAAGATTAAGGATCCCTCAGGGCGGTGGCTTCATTCTGCTTATATAATTGTATCTAGTGTTGTTAGTTTTTTTCAGATACTCTTTACCTAACCTCCAATCTTAAGGCTTACAATTTAGTAGAGCCTTTTCTGTATGGATAAGAGATACACTAGGGAGTTGGATCTGGCTTCATTTTCTGGGAAAGAGGAAATCTGGTCTACTCTAGCATCCATTGACAGCTCCAAAGTGGCTGGTCCAGATGGCTTTTCTGCTAATTCATACAAAAAATCTTGGGCGATCATCAAAGGTGACATTGTGGAGGCAGTGCAAAGTTTCTTTGGAGGGATGGCCTTACCAAACTATTTTAAATGCTCTACAATCACTTTAATCCCTAAAAACACCTCAAAACTTTATTGGGATCACTTCAGACCTATCAGCCTAACTAATGTCTAGTCTAAGATCATTATTAATGTGATCTCCAACAGTCTTCAACCTCACTTTACCTTATCAGTGAGAATCAGTCAGCTTTTATTAAAGGGAGAAGTATAGTGGAGAACGTTCTCTTGGCTAATGAATTAGCTCTGAATTTTGACAAACAGTGCAGAGGTGGAAATCTAATCTTCAAATTGGATATCAAAAAGGCTTATGACACCATCCATTGTGGTTTCATTGAGGAGGTATTAACTGCAAGGGGTTTCTCTCATCCTTTTATTTATTTGATTAAAAGATTATTATGTGATAACTACCATTCTATTTTATTAATGGTAAATCACAAGCTTCTTCACTTCATCTAGAGGCATCAAGCAAGGTGACCCCTTATCTCCTACTATCTTCAACATGCTTTTGATTATTTATCTAGATTGTTGAATCAGCTTATGGCCAAGTCCCCTCATATAGTATACAATCATAGATCTAACATTTTTTTGAATCACTCAGCTCTTGTTGATGATGTAATTGTATTTTTCAAAGCCACAAGTCAGCAGTTAAATTGCTACTCCAATGTATGGAGAAATTTCAAGAATGCTCAAGAAAGCAATTCCATATACAGAAATGCCAAGCTGTGTTTAGCAAAAGTGTTAAGTCAGATTTTAAGCATTGGATTTTTGACCTATCTGGTTTTTGTACTAGCTCACTTCCTTTAAAATACTTAGGCACTTTGCTGTTAAAAGGGACAACTAGACAAGTCCAGTTTGATGATATTGTCTTGAAAATTCAAGTTAAACTCAATTGTTGGTCCAATTATTTCCTCTCAAATGGGGGTAGAGTCACTCTTCTTAAAAGTGTCTTGGAAGCTCTTCCTTCTTATATCTTCCAAGTCTTAGTCATAAAAAAATCTATCCAATCAACTCTGGAAAGAACTTTCATCAGATTTCTTTTGGCAGATATGAGAAAACAAGTGCATTGGGTCAGATGTCAGAAAATTTGTGGTAGTACTAGAGCTTGAGGGATGGGATTTTAAAGTTTTCAACAGATTACCGAAATCAACTTTTGTAATCTCTGGATCATTTTTAGAGCACAAACTTCTTCTTGGGCAAGATTATTGAATGGCGAATTTTGCAAAGAGTTGCATCCTTCCTTCCCTTGTTTCTAAAATATTGGGAGATTCTAGGACCTGGAAAAACATGCTGAAGATGAGGACAAAGGCTGAAAATCCCTTTAATTTAATGGGGAAACTGGAGAGGGCATGCTTAATCTATGGTTGGACAATTGGACAAGTGAAGGCAAACTCAATCCTCTATCTTCTTCTCCTTTCAATCTTTCAACTCAGGTGGATGATTTATAGTATGATGGAAATAGGAACCGGAAAGCTCTACAAAAGATCCTTGATAATAGCCTGCTTAATGAAGTCCTGAAATGCTTTATTGACAGGTTATAAAAAGATAAACTTATTATGAAAAAGAAGGTGTCTCAGACATTTACTGCTTCAATATTTAACTTCTGCTTCCTTCAGTACGAGGTTCTCTAGGGTAATTGTGTTTGGAACAAATTCCTTTCTCCTTTCATGTCATTTTTCTCTTAGAGATTATTTCATGGCTTTATTCCCACTGATGACATACTGAAATTAAAAGGTTTGAGAGGTCCTTCTAGATGTAGTTTATGCAAATTTCAAGAGGAATCTCTTCAGCATTTGTTCTTTAATTGTACCATTGTTCAACAAGTATGGAACTTATTACTGCCTAAACTGAAGTTGAATATTGTTGTGCTGTCCTAGATTGATTTTTCCTTTAATTGGAAAGATTGGCAGGCTAATTCTTTATCCCCTATTCCTTCTATCACAATCTGGTTTGTCAGAATGGCTAGAAACAAACAGATGTTTAAGGATACCAATGTGGAAGCTGCTGCCATTGCTACTAACTGCTACAGTTATCTACAGAAATTGTATTTTCACAAGAAGCTACCTAAGATTCTCTACAATTCTACCACTAGCATTTCCAGAAAAATCCGATGTGAACTTATCAGTGGTGCTGCCCCCCAAACAGATGGTTAAAAGTAAACACTGATGGAAGTTTTTCTGCCCCAAATGCTGGGGTAGAAGGGGTGTTTAGAAATGATATTGGGGGTGTAAACTCTACTTTCATTCTCCTGCCTGGGAAAAGGATCCTTTAAATGCTGAAACTCAAGCAAATTTTTGGGCAGTTTCCATGGCTCAAAAGTGTGGTTTCAACCTCTTTATTTTTTAAGCTCCATGGTATTTGAATTACTGGATTAACTACATTCAATTATTTTGTTTGACACTAAGGATTCTCTTTTCCTATACATATAGAGAATGCAATAGACCTACAAATTGGCTGACAAACTTTAGTCTCCACTGTGAGATACCATTGATAGGCACTTTCCTCCCCCCCCTTGAGATTTGCTTTTGGAAGGAGACCTTGTGGCTCTATCTTTCATTAGAGTTCTTTCTGAATAATCTGGGATGGACTTTTACATGTCCTCCCTTTTTGTAAGCTTTTGTTTTCATTTAATTAAATAGGAGCCACTATCTCTTTTTTAATATATATATATATATATATATATATATATATATATATAATTCATTAAAATAAAAATTCAGTTACAAAGAGGATAAGAGGGCCTTTGAAAAGAGGCAACTTCTCAAAACATCAAAAGGGAAGCTATCTAATGTAGGGAAGAGACAAAAGATCACTGGATAATAGGAAGTCTAGTGAGGGAGGAATCCTTCTGCTCACCAAAAGTTCTTCAGTGGGTAGACCCCTTCTAGTAAGCCAATTAGAGGGTCTATTACCTTCTCTGTGGATACTAGAAAACATTATAGAGAAATTCTTCAGCAATTGATGAATCACAAAAATCCAACGGATTAAGCTCCAAGGTGTGTCACAAGAGCCCTTGATAATGTTAAAAAGCAGCAAGGAATCTGATTCAACCCACAGCTAGTTGAAATGGCAAGTTCTGGCTAAATTGAGGGCCCAAAAATTAGCTTAACATTTAGTTTCAAGAGGATCCATAGCTATAACAAGAGATTGAAAATACAAGATGCACCTCCCCTCATGATTCTTGAAGACACTACTAATACCAACATAATGAGATTTGTAGCTACCATCACTGTTAACTTTTATCTAGCCATACTTGGGAAGAGACCAGCAAATTTTCAAAGATTTGGTAATAGATGGTTTAGAAGAGGGGACCAGCTCCCACATAGCTCCAAAAATATTGAGTTTAATCAGTTTTTGTACATAGGCAATGCAATTTAGGCCCACCTTCATTGGTGTTAAGGGAGTAGCTTCATACTTCAGGTAGTTTCTAGCCATCCAAATAAACCAAGCCTCATGTTGGGGATATCTTGAAGTTTTATTCCCCTCCAATCAGACCAGCAATTATAGAATACATCCCATGATAGATTCATGGTTGGAACTTTCAGCTTTCCAAGCACTATAGACCAAACTTTTTGTACCCAAGGGCAGGCAAAGAAAAGGTGAGCAAGTGTTTCCTCCTTAGTCAAGCCAAAAATTCATCTAGAGGGTCCTCTAAGATCCTTCAATTTCAAGATATCATCAATGGGAATCAAATTTGAGAAGAGTCTCCATATGAAAAAGGACAGGGAAGTAGTAATAAATTTGTTCCATATGAAAAACGAAAAGTGTTTTCAGTCTTTTTTCTCATGTTTAATAGAGAGTTTCAGAATATTAGAAATTTGAGGGGAGCTGCAAAAAAGAAGGATAGGATTAAGGTTCCACTTATCATGTTCACATAGTTCCTTCACATACTTAGGAAAGACTGGACCATTTTGATCTTGAAGTAGGCTGCCTTCCAAAGACCAATTATCCCACCAGATGTTTACCAAACCATCACCTATCTCCCAGACAAACATTTGGTTAGCTTCATCTTTAATCTGTAAGATTTTTTTCCAAATAGGAGTCCCTCAATCCCATAGAAAATTAAGTAGGATGTTGGTGCTTACAATTTTTACCCCATAAGAATTCAACCCAAAGGGAGGACTGAGATCTGAATTTAATCCAGAGTTTACAAAGATTAGTGTGCATTATTTGAGTAAAGGACTTAAAACCTAACCCTCTTTCCATAAAAGGTTTACACACCTTAGCCCATTTAGTCAGTGTCTTTGCTTCCTTTGACCAACCCGTAAAAATCTATTGAACATTCCTTCCAATAATCTTTGAGTAGCCTTTTTCATAATATTCATTTGCGGAAAGTAAGATGGAATAGCAGATAGAACACTTTTCAGAACAGTTATCCTACCCCCATTAGATAAATAAGAATTCTCCCATGCTTGTAGTTTGCTTTGAATCTTTTCTACAATATGATATAACTGAAAATTTTTGTTCTTCCTTTGATAAGAAACACCCCAAAATACTTCACAGAAAGATGGCTATTGATAAAGCTAGTGAAGTCAGAAACCCAGGTCTTAAACTCACTCTTGCATTATTTGCTGAAAGAAGTAACGCACTTCTGATCATTCAACTTCATTCCAAAAACATCCTGAAAATTCTCCAAGCACTGCATGATTAATCTAACAGCAGATTTGGAAGATTTTGAAAATATAATGATATCATCAACAAAAGCCAAACGGTTAATTAAGATTGAAGATCTATGACTATAAAGGGAGTGGGGTTTCTTGGCTGCCATATCATTCAAAATTCTAGATAAGTAGTCAAAAACCAAAATAAATATGGTAGAGGATAGTGGGTCACCTTATTTAACACCTCTTGATGCACTGAAAAACTTATGTAAAGTTTCATTAATAAAAACTGAATGGAAATTGTTAGCCAGCCATCTATTAATTAGAGAGATAAAGGAATGGGAGAAACCTCTGGCAATAAGAAATTGTTCAATAAACTTTGAACTGATTGTGTCATAAGCTTTTTCGATATCCAATTTGAGAATTAAATTTCCTCCTCTAGTGATTTTGTCCAGAACTAAAACCAACTCTTGAGCCAAAAGAACATTATCTACAATACTTCTATCTTTGATAAAACTGCCTGATTCCTACAGATAAGTTGATTCAAATGGAGTTGTAATCTATCGACCAGAACTTTGCGTATTACCTTTGAAATAACAGAAGTAAGGGTGATGGGTCTGAAATTTTCCCATTTGTGAGGAGTTTTTTATTTGGTTACCAAAGTAATAGTAGACTAGGAGAAATATTTGAGGAGATCAGCACCCCAGAAAAAGCTTTGAACTGTTGCAATAACATCTCCCTTCACAATCAGCCAGGCCTTTTTATAGAAGTTTGTTGTGCACCCATCAGGTCCAGCAACTTTTGTGCTGTCAATAGAATTCAATGCTTCCCATATTTCCTTTTCATCAGGAATATCAGTAAGAGAGAGGCTTTGGGTGAACTCCCTTTCCTTATCAAATAAGGTGTATTGAATGGCAGGTTGAGAGGCAGGAATTTGTTTGAAACTTGACAGTATTGAACAGAATTCCCAGCTATCCCTTCAGCAGTTTTAATCAAATGACCCTCCTGAGAAATGATCTTATGAATAGTGTTGCATTTCCTCTTATAGTTGATGCAAGCATGGTAATATTTAGAATTTCTATCCCCATCACAAAATTTCATTCTATTGGCCTTTTGAGCATAGAACTCCTCTTGCATATTGATTGCATCCAACAGGTGTTCATTAGCAGAATGGAGATCAATTTCAGACCCATTACAAGAGGTCATGAGCTGTTCTAACTGCAGTACCTTATGTTCAGCTTCTAGAACTTAGCTATCAATATTCCCTACCACATCCCAATTCCATTTAGAAAGATGTTTACTAACCTTTTTTATGTAAAAGGAAAAGTTAGATACCAGGAATATGATGATGAACATCTGCCCAAGCCAAAGAGACTTGATTAAGAAAATCCCCATGTATGGACCACATATTAAGATATCTAAACTTGGCTTTACTTTTAGAAGTGTTGGCAGATATCTGAATAAGTAAGGGGCTATGGTCTGGCCCACTCATAGCCAAGTGTTGGACAGATGTGTGAAGGAAGTCTCTAAACAGAATGTCATTCACCAAAACTATGTCCAGTCTCTCCCAAATCCTCCCCCTTCTCCATGTGTACTTTGGACCAATATAACCAAAATAATAAAGTCCAGCAGGCTGAATATGGTCATTGAAAAGGTTCGTAAGGTTGATATCAGGAGATATGCCATTCTTCTTCTCATTAGGTGAATAAAGGCAATTGAAAACATGCCCAGCAAACCAGAAATCCCTTATAGAATTGTTGAAATCTTGTAACAGTTGCTAAAGTTATTGTCTAGCAATTGATGTACAACCAGCATTAATGAAAGTAGCCAAGCCATAATAGCAGTTTAAGTTAATCTTCAAGTGGATAAATTTGTGTACCTCTTTGAGAACAATACATTGAATTTCCTGTCTGCAAAATAGCCAAATTTTACTGTTAGTGCTAATAATAATATGAAATCCATGGAACTTCCCCACAATTTTATTGACATGTTTAGATATCATAGGTTCAAATATTGCAATGATCCAAGGTTTATACATCCTATTAAGGGCCAGAATTCTATTAAGGGATTTAGAATGTACTAATCCCCTAACATTCCAATAGATTATGTTCATTAACCAATTGAGATGGACTTTCCTCTCCTGCTAGTTCTAAAAGTGCTAGAAGAGAGAGGGAGGTCTTCCTCCATAGAACAAGAAGAAGGAAGGAGGTTCTTTAGTTCCAAATGAATTTTCTTATTTTTTGTTTTCTGAATTTCCCATCCCTCTTCTAAATTTTTAGCCAATTGCACTAGCAAAGGATCTTCCTCTCGTATATCAATAATTGTTTCCATTTATTAAACAGAAGGTGTTTGAAGTGTAGTACATTGGATCTCTTTAACTTGGGTAGATTATATATATATATATATATA